>VZQC01015628.1:808881-1018551 GCA_009823505.1 Rhizomys pruinosus
ACAAGGGGGCCAAGAATACACAATGGGAGGAAAAAGACAGCATCTTCAGCAAGTGGTGTTGGCCAAAACTGGATTCACCACTTGTAGAAGAATGAAATTAAACCCCTACCTCTCACCTTGTACAAAGGTCAACTCCAGATGGACCAAAGACCTCAATGTGAAACCCCAAACTTGGAGGTGATAGAAGAGAAGCTTGGCAGCAGACTACAAGACATAGGTGTAGGAAAAGACTTCCTAAATCAACACAGCAACTCACAAGAAATAAATCGACAATTGACAAATGGGACCTCATTAAACTCAAAAGCTTCTGTACATCAAAGGAAGCAATACAAGAAGTGGAGAGAAGACCCACAGAGTGGGAGGAAAACCTTCACAGCAATACATCTGACAAAGCATTAATTCCAGGAGTATACAAGCTACTCAAAAAAACAAAGAGAAAGAAAAACAAATGAATCACTCAAAAGATGGAGCAAAGATCTGAATAGAGGACGTCACAGAGGAGGAATTAGAGATGGCTGAGAAACATCTTAAGAACTGTTCAAATCCTGGTAATTAAGGAAATGCAATTAAAACCACTTTGAGATATCTACCTTACACCAATAAGACTGGCTAGGATCAGGAACACGAATGTTACCAAATGCTGCTGAGAGGTGCGGGGAAAGGGGAACACTCATCCATTGCTGGTGGGAATGTAAACTAGTACAGCCACTATGGAAAAACAGTGTGGAGAACCCCTTAAAAGACCTCAAAATGAGCCTTCCATTTGACCCAGTCATACCACTCCTGGGTATATACCCACAAGACACAACTTACTCAAAGATACATGCACAGCTATGTTTATTGCAGCTCTGTTCACAATAGCAAAAAAGCTGGAACCAGCCCAGGTGCCCCTCAACTGACGATGTGGATAGAGAAAATGTGGTACATTACTAAATGGAGTTCTATGCAGCTGTAAAGAGGGACAACCATCATGAACTTTGCCAGGTAAATGGATGGAGCTGGAAGACATTTGTTAAGTAAGTAAACACAGTCCCAGAAAAAACAAACGACAAATGGTGGTCCCTCATATGTGGATGCTAGTTACAAACAACCCAGATATAAATATTTCTCATGGAGAGGTATGCATAGTAAAAGAAACAACAACAGGAAAGACTGCATCAGAAAAATGGACTGAAATGGTGAATTGGGAAGGGGGGATGGGTGGGAGAGGGACACGGATGTATATTCAATCAAGGCATATTTAATTGATGTGAGTTCAGGAAGTACTCAGTTTACACCTAGACACTGTCTACAGGATACATGGTGCTTTAGGACTTTGTAAAAGTAAAAAATGTCTAAATTAAACAACATGGTTTACAGACTCTGATAAAAACGTAATTCATCTGAGTTAAATGTAGATTTAATTTGCTGTTGTCCACATTTGTTTTACACAAAATCTCTAGAGCAATTAACTTTGGGATGCACATACAAATGTTCTCTTATCAATTTTCTCTGTTGTACAGTATCACCTTGTAGCATTCTCTTTAAGATGATTTAAAGCAAAAATTAAGTTTGCTTCCCAAGTTAACATATATAGTCACCCAAAACAGCATGGGTGAATTTGATGAAAACTGTGCCTTGATTCCACCCTATAGTTATGTATAATACAACGTTCTTCTGGAGACTCATGGGTTAAAAAAAAAGGGGGGGGGCGGTACAAGACAGAACATGAAACCTTCTAGTCAAAAACCTTGCAATTCAAATCTTAAAACTAACTATGGGAAGAGATTTGTTTGTTCCAACAAGGACAAAATGTCACCAACTTAACGGCTGAGAAAGAAAAGATACAGCCTTGCATTGAGTAGGATGTACCAAAAAGTGGCAACTGAAAGGTTGACCCGTCTGAACACTGAAAGGAAGAAAAGCCTCAGATTGCTCAAACATCGAACCCCTTGTGGATCCTACATGTAACAACTATCTATAATGAGTCCTAATGGAACTTATACCTTCTAGGTGCAACAAAGGTTTTGATATGACTTCTCTTGCCTCCCCCCCCATAGAAACAAGGAGAAATATGACGATGATGATGTCATTTTCCAACTGTAAATTGGAGACAACTATTATAGAGGTAATCTCTTATAAAACCGTAAAAATGCCTTCTTTAATGACTAATAGACATAAGAACTGTGAAAAGGATTATACTCTGTTCAGAACCAATATAATACTAAAGTCCTTGCTATGCACTTAGGCAAAGTATATTAATCAGGAGCTCTGACATCAGCAATGGATTGTTCTTACCAGGGGGATGTTGGCCAGGGGATCCAAGGCCCACAAAAGGTAAGGGCTCCTTGCCCCTAAGTTGGGATACCTGCAGGAGGAGAGGCGATAAGACCTGCTGCCGAAGACCTGACGTTAACATGGAGGGATGTATTGAGACCCACATGCAAGGTACAGGTGGTCTTGAATGCCAGAGAGTGTTCCAAAGGCCACTAAACCAATAAAGCAAATACGGGTCTCCCTGAGTCAAGCAAGACTCCACCATCAGCACCAGCTACACTCACCTGCCTGGAATACTGTGCAGCAGAGGCAGCCATGTGCCTGTATATCCCAAATCTAATTGGCGTTGGCTCTCTCCTTGGAGGAATAACCCATGGCTGATGCCACAAGCCTACATCCTCTTCAGGTTAGGGAGATGTTATAAGCCACAGTAAGACCCTGTTATATTTATCAGGGGGTAAAAATATAATTCATGAATTAACATATCATCCAAACATATGTGTCTATGCCAAAGTAACCTACCATAAACTATTGTGCTTAATACCTATATATCTAATTGCTTGTGCTTCATTAGTAGGATCGAAAGGTTACTCCTGAACAACTGTCAGCCCATGAAAGGAAACAGCCAGAATTGACCAGATCCAAGTCAAACAGCTCCAGAGAGAGAGGACAGTTTTATCTCATCCACCTGTGCCCCTTTTCTAAGCCTAGGAACAATCTGGGAAAGAGGGGGCGTGTAGATGTAAAGGCTGCGATTGGGTGTGAACGGTGAAACTACAGCGATGTAGTCTGGACACTCATTTGATCAACTTGATTGAACAAACAACACTGTCAACCTCCACTGAATGGTGGACTGTGGGGGTTTGGGCACAACAGCTCAGATGGTTTTACAGAAGGATGCTTTACTCATGGATTATCACTTATAGCTAAAAAATGAAAAAAATAAACTGAAGATGAGGACAGTTATGGCCGAATACATGATCGGGATGGTGGGAGGGGTGGGGGTGGGGGGAAGGGAAAGGGAAATATGCCTGATCTGAATTGGAAAATGATGTATAAAATGCACAAACCATCAATAAAAATTAAAAAAAAAAAAAAAAAAAAAAAAAAAAAAAAAAAAAAAAAAAAAAAAAAAGAAAAGGAAAAGGTTAACCATGCAGGAGCAACTCTCCTGTTGAAGCAGGTCTGGTTCCCACAGTTACTCCCTTCTGCCTTGAGTTATTAGTTCCCAGAGCTACCGGAGGTCAGGATGAACTTTCCCAGCCCCGTAGGAGTGCATCTCACCCCCTAAGGAGCCCATTACACTCCAAGGGGCTTCATGCTGCTAAACATTCAAACAAAGGGGTACAGAACCGGTGGACTGATCCAATGAAAGACTGCCTGGTCTGCAACCACTAAGACCCCACCAATCAGAGAAAGGGTCACCATAACCGCAGTGGAAATCCCCTAACTGGGAATAAAAGTGGGAGAGGATTGGACCTCAGGGCCTCTGCCCTCCAGTCCCATGGGAGTGTGCTCAGCCCGACGTGTTGTTCTGTCTCTGTCACTGTGTCTGTGTTGTGTTCTGTACTTTTTCCTTGATGTAATGTTCTTGTATTAAAGCTTTTCCTCCACAGTTTTTGGCCTCTGGAGAGATTTTTCGGTAGAGTGGCATTTCTAACTCAACAGTGACCAAATGAAAATAAGGATAAACCCAATAAATCGAAACTTTGGAAGCCCACATCAAGAAATTTTAATGGACTTTTAAGTTGTACATTTAAATAGACCCTGTTCTTCTTACTTCTCCTGGCTCCCTGCTGACAATGAGGCTAACCATGCTTGTCTTCACTTCTCCTTCATAGGCACCAGTCTGGGACTTTGTCTGCTCTATAGCTATACTTTGGGAGGTTCTTTAGATAAATACACTGAGGGAATACCCTAATTGCCATACCCTGTGTCTATTCAGCATGGAATAACAGAGCTGTTGGCACTCAGATTCCCTATTGGCAATTAGGGTAACCTCCTCAGAGGGTGATGTGATAAGAACAGAAGATAGAAATTAACTAGGTAGGTTAGGGTCAAGACTCCTCAATTAACCAGTTTCTTTCTCAGCTGAGAGCTGGAGATTTCCTGGATCTACCAGTAAACTTATCATGGCCAGACACTAGAGATGTCAGAAGTACCAGAAAAAAGAGGTGTCCTGTGCTGTATTTATGCAAATCAATCTGGCACAGTTTAAAAAATAAAAAAGAACTATCAATTCAGATAGTAATAATAAAGAATGAAACTCATATATATATATATATATATATATATTTGAATATATATATATATATATATATATATTCCAATATATGTATATATAAAGTTATAAAGAATGAAACTTTGCCTGGCTTGAGGCAAAAACTTGCAAGACCTGTCCCATAAGACCTTTGAGGAGAATTATCTGATATCTCTGTGGGTATACAGTTGCCTCAGTGGGTTATCTGTAGCTCCAGAAGGTTCGGGATATTACAATGTTTTCTTGCCTCACCTACCTCTGCAAAGTTCCAGGACCAGATAGCCCCTTCCCTTAAGGCATTGAGCAGAATGTCGCACCTCTAGTAATTTACCTGTTGCACAAACAGGAGCTCTGCAGACCCCGGAGTAGAGCCCAGGTGGCTCGTCTTTCCCTTCTGCTTGCCCGCCTCTCCCTGCCCAGAGCACAGTAACCTTTGGTATATAAACACACTGCTGGAATGAATAAACTAAAGACTCTATTCTCCTGGACCTCGCCCTCTGAGTCCATGTCTGTATGTCTTTGTCTTTCCTTGTCTTTTTATTCTGTCAGGTACCTTTCTCGCGGTCCCCTCCCACATCCTTGCCAGAGCTAAGTGGAGAGATTGTCTGCCTGCAGGCAGTGGACAGCCTTGAAGTTTGAAGGGAGGGAAGAACAGCATGTGGATGTTGGCCACGCATATATAAAGGACTATTCAGATGACAATTAAACTCCTACAAAACAGAGAAAGGACAAAAAGGAATAAAGAAATACTACAGAATTTGAGAATAAAGCACAAACTACTAAACCTCTGGAGGGAATAATTTTGTAACTAGAGTTTTAGGGTAAGAGCTTTGGCTCTCTGGAAACCCCAACAAGGCAGGCTTGACCACTATCCCAATGTGCTAATTAAAGAACTAAATAGTGGTAAAGGGCAGAGAGAGGAGGTTTAATCAATGTGTTTAGAAATGTAACAGATAAATGGTCCAGTAATTTCAAGTTCATTTTCAGAGTTTAAGTAGAGGAAGAACTGGCCATGGGGAATAAGAAGTCTTCAAAATCAGCAGTCTTGTTCAAGGTGTGGTCTCATTAATCACTGCCTCAGTTCTGGTTCCATAAGTTGTTCTGAACATATCTTTATCACTCTCATCACCTTTTTGTTTTCAATAAGACAATGACTTCTGCTCTAGGGGGCAGCCTTACTTCATGGATAACTTCCTACGTTGGGGGGGTGGGCTTTGCAATTTCTGGTGTACCAAGTTGATACAGTTTTAGCAAAATGACTTCTCTGTGCCTTTGGCTTTAAAGGGGGGATGAACTGGTTCAGGTAGACACACAACTTCAGTAAGGAATATGCCTGTACAGAATCAAGAAAGAAACTGATACAAAGTAAAGGAGACAGAAGTGAAAGCAGAGAAGGCAGACTTGGAGCTTGCTGCGAGTCCTTTGTGGGCCCAGGTAAGACATCAGTGCTTTTTAGAAAAAGCGGCTGCTCTATTTTAGGTTAATTTGAAAGTGTGTAACTGCATCAATAAGAACATTAGGTAGGGGCTGGAGAGATGGCTCAACAGTTAAGAGCACTTGCTGTTCTTCCAGAAGACATGAGTTTGGTTCCCACAACACATGCAGGTGGCTCACAACTGCCTAACTCCAGCTCCAGAGTATCTAATGCCATCTTCTGGCCTCCATGACACTCACACATAGTTTGGCAGACATATAGACATCTAAATAAAAATAAGATAAATCTTTTTTTTTTTTTAAAGATGCTCTATTTTCTACAGGAAGGAAATGGAACTAGCTACAGTTGTTCATCAATAGATGAATGGAGAGGCAGGAGAGACAGCTCAGCTCAATCATTTAGAGCACTGCCTACTCTTGAAGAAGACCCCATGTTCATTTCCCAGGACCCACATGGTGGCTAATAACTCCAGTTCCAGTGTATCTGACTCCATCTTCTGGCCTCCACAGCATTGCATGCTGAGGTACACGTAACACACAAGCAGGCAACATACTCACAGACATTAAAAAATACTGCCCCCAGGGGCTGGAGAGATAGCCTAGCAGTTAAGAGCTCTGACTGCTCTTGCAGAGGACCCGGGTTCGATCCCCAGCACCCACATGGCGGCTGAGAACCATCTGTAATTCCAATTCCAGGAGAACTCCAGTTCCAGGGGAATCCGACGCCCTCTTCTGACCTCCGCGGCATTGCACGAGACGGGTGCACAGACCTGCATGCAGTGAGTACATTCATACACATAAAAATAAATAAATAATAGTAATAATAAATACCCCCCCAAAGATGAATGCATGTACAATAGAATATTATACAGCTCTAAAGAAAACAATGAAATCAGAAAATTCATAGCAAAATGGATAGGCCTACAATGTATAATATAAAATCAAAAAATTGCATATTTTCCTTCATATGTGGAACTTGTCTATAATGCCTGCATGTACATATGAAAACAAATGCATGTGTGGGTATCTACAATACTTAGAATAGAGGACAGGAAAGGGTAATTGGAAAAGTAACAGCATAGATCCTCTTTTGTTTGAAACAATGTCACTTAGTTCTATTATAGTGTTTAATATAAATTGCATTACTGTGCATAAAATAAAGTATTAAATTCTATTCTATGAGTATGAATGTCTTATGTGCATGTAAGTGTTCGATGTATATTCAGTTGCCATGGAGATCAGAGAGGGTGTTGGAGCCCCTGGAACTGGAGTTACAGTGAGTTGTTAGCTGTCATGTGGGTGCTGGGAACCCAGGTCTTCTGGAAGAGCAACTAGTGCCCTTAACTGCTAGCCTATCTCTCCAGCTCCTAAAATACTGTTTTTTTTTATAAAGTACTTTTTTATTTTTATTTATTTTTTATGTGTATGAATGTACTGTCTGCATGTAGGTTTGTGCGCCCGTGTCATGCAATGCCGCAGAAGTCAGAAGAGGGCGTCGGATTCCCCTGGAACTGGAGTTCTCCTGGAATTGGGAGTTTCAGAGGGTTCTCAACCGCCATGTGGGTGCTGGGGATTGAACCTGGGTCCTCTGTAAGAGCGGTAGGCGCTCTTAACCGCTAGGCCATCTCTCCAGCCCCCAAATACTGTTTTTTAAAAAGAACATTGGGTAGAAAGTCAATAGGTTGGAAAGCTTTATGGATTATTCCATTTTTAAGGTAAAGGATACTTTTGGCTATAAGTAAAGGACTTAGTGAAGACTGAAAATGAAAAAAAGAAGGATCAAAATTATCAAAACAAAATCTCTGAGAAGGTAGGCAAGAAGATCAAAGGCACATATGTATGATCAGCATAATATAAAAATGCAAAAGAATGCTCCTTCAGATAAGATAGTTAGAAAACATAATGATAAAATATTCACTGTCTTTAAAAATGAGTATATCAGGCCAACAATTATCTATTGTGTGGTTCCCAGAGTGGAGCAGATGTCTTGCTCTTGAAGAATGATACAGCACAGAATATATAAAACACCTGTAGACTATACTTCATAAAAAGTTGTTTTTTTATTTTCTGTGTATGAGTGTACTGCCTGCAGCAGGTAGGTGCGCTGCAGCATCTGTGGAGGCCAGGAGAGGGAGCTGAATCCTCTGAAACTGGAGTTATAGATGGTTGTTAGCCACCATGCAAGTGCTGGGAATTGAACCTCGGTCCTCTACAAGAGCAGCCAATGCTCTTAACCACTGAGCCATCTCTCCAGCCCCAGACTATACGTTTTATAAGTAGTTATACTTACATGTGGCTATACTTAACATTGAAGTTCTAAGACACATAAGTGGCCATACAAAGAATTTGCAAGGTTCTTGTTTAAATTCTTTCTGATGTAGGTCAGAGAAACGTTCTCAAAAGAAATGACGTTAGAATTAATTTTTATTTATTTACAAAATTATTTAAAATTTTAAAATATGATAGTGATATCATATTTAAAGAAAAAAACCCTAAGTGGTTACTCATAGTTTACATTGTTATCAGTGCTCCTTTATCAAATTTGCTGGGCAGGTGTGTCATGAGACTTCCATCATCTTTTTTTTAAATTTTTATTTATATTTTATGTATATGAATGTACTGTCTGCATGTAGGTTTGTGCACCTGTGTTGTGCAATGCTTCAGAGATCAGAAGAGGGTGTCAGATTCCCTTGGAACTGGAGTTAAAGACGGTTCTCAGCTGCCATGTGGGTACTGAGGATCGAACCCGGGTCCTCTGCAAGAGCAGTCAGCGCTCTTAACTGCTAGGCCATCTCTCCAGCCTGTAATCTTATATTTTATTGAATAGCAAGATAAAACACACCAGAGTTAATTTTTAAAGAATGCCTTAGAGCAAGTTACCAGGAGCCTGTAGACTCTATTTCCATATGGCTATGCACCTCCTTATCTTTCTGCCCCTCTTCCACAGTGGTCCCTGAACCCTGAGTTCATTTTCCTCTGCTGCATGAAGGAGCTTCAAACTTCCAAAGGTGACAGCATGCACAAGACCCATGCAAACTCAAGCGGACAAAACCCTGGCACAGTACTGTGCAAAGAGGCAGCAGGCCTTAATCTTAGCTTAAGAATTATTGGGCAGCTGGTCACTACTAGGTGATGAAGACCTAACTAGATTCCAGTGGACTTGTAATGAGGGACGTCAGGGGCCACTAACCTGACTTGATAGGCCCTAACATAAATGACAAAATGCATGAAATCCAGTGTGTGTTGGGAGGGCTATGGGAGAGTACAGCTGGGAAAGGGAGTATAAAGAGGTGTAAAAATTACAATGAAAAAGAGGAACAACAACAACAAAGATACCTTAGATTATATCCTAGGAGGAGAGAGAAAAACACGTGCACAGTATACGAAAGATGTAAAACCTACCATGAAAAAAACCCTTAAGGGCAAGAGAATACAATGTCACTTCCAGGGAGTAATGAGGAGGCTAATCTGGTTGCATAGAGATCACTACTTGACAGAGTAGCAGCATATATTGCTGAAAAATTCAAATGCAACCATACTGTAAAGTGACTCATAAACCAGGCCAAGACATATCTTTGCCCTTTTTGTTAGAGAATGGGTTATTTTATTGTAAAAGTTAAAATGTTAACCTGGGTAGGAACATATAGGCTAAAGTTTCTGGTTTCAAAGACATTAGTTCTAATCTAAACAAGAGGTGACAAAATTCTTTATCACTGTATCAAACACCTGTGATATCAACTTACCAAGAGAAAAGGTTTATTTGTCTGTGTATTTTAGAGGTTCTATTGTGACTGGTTAGCCCTTTGCTTTTAAGGGAGTCCAGAATGGTAGGAGCATGCAATGGAGCCAAGCTTCCCATTTCATGGCCAAGAAGCAAGAAGAAAGGGCTAGGGTAACATTATCCTCTTCAAAGACACAAGCAGTCCTTATCTGTAGACCCCCATTTAGTCCAACTGCCTAAAAGCTTCACCATCTTCTAATAGTGCTAACAAGTTTCCAGCACGTGGGCCTTTGAAGCAGATTTAATGTTTTAACTATTGCAAGTGTCAATAGAATTGAGAATGAAAATGGACTTTTGGCTATGAATATTTCAATAAAAAGTGCTGGGAATTGGGAAGGTATGGGAACCAAATTTTGAATAATAAGTGTAAATGTGAAAGAAGTTCCTTTACAGACAAATTTTATAGCAGCATACTAAATAAGCCAAATATCTTAAAAATTAAAATATATCAATATCAAGGGAGTTAGTACATACACATGTGGAGCACTCAGAGAAATTTGTGGTACATATTAAGTGTGTGATAAATATTATGATGATTATCTATCTATCTATCTATCTATCTATCTATCTATCTATCTATCATCTCTCCATCTCTATCATCTATCATCTATCTTCCAATTATTATCTATCTATCTATCTATCTATCTATCTATCTATCTATCATCTATCTATCATCTATCTATCTATCTATCATCTATCTATCTATCATCTCTATCTATCATCTATGTATCATCCATATATAGCTATATCTCTATCTAATCTATCTATCTAATCTATCTATCTATCTATCTATCTATCTATCTATGTGTATTGCCTGCATGTAAGTGTACCCATTTTTTCAGTGTCTGCAGAGGTCAAAAGAAGGTATTGGATCCCCTGGAACTGGAGTTAAGGATGGTTGTTAGCTACCATGTGGGAACTGAACCCAGGTCCTCGNACAAGGGGGCCAAGAATACACATGGGAGGAAAGACAAGGATCTTCAGCAAGTTGGTGTTGGCAAAACTGGATTCACCACTTGTAAGAGAACGAAATTGAAATTAAACCCCTACCTCTCACCTTGACAAAGGTCAACTCCAGATGGACCAAAGACCTCAATGTGCAAAACCCCAAACTTGGACGTTGGCTGATAGAAGAGAAGCTTTCCAGGCAGCATCTTCGACTACAAGACATAGGTGTAGGAAAAGATTTCTAAATCAGACACAGCAATACAAGAAATAAACATCGACAATTGGAACAAATGGGATCCTCATTAAACTCAAACAGCTTCTGTACATCAACGGAAGCAATAAGAAGGAGAGAAGACCCACAGAGTGGGAGGAAACCTTCACAGCCAGATACATCTGACCCCAAAGCATTAATTTCCAGGATATACAAGCTACTCAAAAAAACCAAAGAGAAGAAAGAAAACAAATGAATCCACTCAAAAGTGCGAGCAAAGATCTGACTGAATAGGACGTCACAGAGGAGGAATTAGAGATGGCTGAGAAACATCTTAAGAACTGTTTCAACATCCTGGTAATTAAGCTGAAATGCAAATTAAAACCACTTTAGATATTACCTTACTCACCATAAGACTGGCTAGCGGATCAAGAACACGCATTGTTACCAAATGCTGGATTGAGGTGGGGGGAAAGGGGAATCACTCTCCATTGCTGGTGGGAATTGTAAACTAGTACAGCCACTATGGAAAAAACAGGTGTGGAGAACCTCCTTAAAAGACCTCAAAATGAGCCTTCCATTTGACCCAGTCATACACTCCGGCGTACTATACCCACAAGACACAACTTACTCAAAGATACATGCACGCCATGTTTATTGCAGCTTGTTCACAATTAGCAAAAAGCTTGGAACCAGCCCAGGAGGTGCCCTCAACTGACGATAGGATAGAGAAAATGTTCTGGTACATGTATGCAAGTGGAGTTCTATGCAGCCTGTAAAGCAGGGACAACATCATGAACTTTGCGCAGGTAAATGGATGGAGCTGGAAGACATGTTAAGTAAGTAAACAAGTCCCAGAAAAACAAACGACAAATGGTGTACCTACATATGTGGATGCTAGTGTACCAATAGCACCCAGAATATAAATAATTTCTCATGAGAGAGGTATGCATAGCTAAAAGAAACAACAACAGGACAATGACTGCATCAGAAAATGACTGAAAATGGTGAATTGGGAAGGGGGGATGGGTGGGGAGAGGGACACGGATTGTATATTCAATCAAGGCCATATTTAATTGTGTGAGTTCAGCGAAGTACCCAATTAACCTAGACACTGTCTACAGAGATACATGGTCTTAGGACTTTGTAAAATGTAAACTGATGTCTAATAACAACATCGGTTTACAGAGACCTCTGATATAAAAACGTGTAAATCATCTGAGTTAAATGTAGATTAATTTGCTGTTGTCCACATTTTTCTTACACAAAATCTCTAGAGCAATAACTTTGGGACTGGGATTGCACATACAAATGTTCTCTCTACAATTTCTCTGTTGTTACAGTATCACCTTGTAGCATTCTCTCTTAAGATGATTTTAAAAGCAAAAATTAAGTTTGCTTCCCCAGTTATCAGCATATATAGTCACCCAAAACAGCATGGGTGAATTTGATGACAAACTGTGCCTTTGATTCCACCCTATAGTTATGTATAATACAATCTTCTTCTGGAGACTCATGGGTTTAAAAAAAAAAAAAAAAGGGGGGGGGGCGGTAGTGGTGGGGACAGACAACCTGAAACCTTCTAGTCAAGAACCTTTGCAAGTTCAAATCTTTAAAAACTTAACTTATGGGAGAGATTTGTTTGTTCCAACAGGACACAAAATGTCACCAACTTAACGGCTGAGAAAGAAAAAGATACAAGCTTGCATTGAGTAGGATGTACCAAAAAGTGCCAACTCTAAAGGTTGACCCTGTCTGAACCACTTGAAACGAGAAGAAAAGAAAGCCCATGCATAAACATCGAACCCCTATGTGGATCCTACATGTAACAACTATCTATAATGAGGTCCTAATGGAACCTCTATACCTTCTAGCGTGCAAACAAGGCTTTTGATATGACTTCCTTGCCTCCCCCCCCCATAGAAACAAGCGAGAAATATGACGATGATGATGTCATTTTCCAACTGTAATTGGAGACAAACTCATTATAGAGGTAATCTCTTATTAAAACCGTTATAAAAATTGCCCTTCTTTAATGGACTAATAGACATAAGAACTGTGGAAAAGGATTTATACTCTTGTTTCAGAACCAAAGATAATACTAAGTCCCTTCGAAGCTATGCACTTAGCAGAATATATTAATCAGGAGCTCTGACATCAGCAATGGATTGTTTTTACCAGGGGGATGTTGCCAGGGATATCCAACGGCCCACCAAAAGGCTTACCGGAGCTCCTTGCCCCCTACGTTGGGATACCTGCAGGAGGAAGGCGGATAAGACCTGCTGCCGAAGACCTGACGTTAACTGGAGGGATGTATTGAGACCCACATGCAAGTGTACAGGTGGTCTGAATGCCAGAGAGTGTTCCCAAAGGCCACTAAACCAATAAAGCAAATACGGGTCTCCCTGAGTCAAGCAAGACTCCACCATCAGCACCAGCTACACTTCACCTGCCTGGGAAATACTGTGCAGCAGAGGCAGCCATGTGCCTGTATATCCCAAATCTAATTGGCGTTGGCTCTCTCCTTGGAGGAATAAACCCATGGCTGATGCCACAAGCCTACATCCTCTCAGGTTAGGGAGATGTCTATAAGCCACAAGTAAGACCCTGTTATATTTATCAGGGGGTAAAAATATAATTTCATGAATTAACATATCATCCCAAACATATGGTCTATGCCAAAGGTAACCTACCATAAACTAGTTTGTGCTTAATACCTATATATCTAATTGCTTGTGCTTCATTAGTAGGATCGAAAGGTTACTCCTGAACAACTGTCAGCGCCCATGAAAGGAAACAGCCAGAATTGACCAGATCCAAGTCAAACAGCTCCAGAGAGAGAGGACAGTTTTACTCTCATCCACCTGTGCCCCTTTTCTAAGCCTAGGAAACAATCTGTGGTAGAAAGGGGGCGTGTAGATGTAAAGGCATGCGATTGGGTAAGTGAAGGTGTGAAACTACAGCATGTAAGTCTGGACACTCATTTGATCAACTTGATTGAACAAACAACAACTGTCAACCTCCACTGAATGGTGGGACTGTGGGGGTTTGGGCACAACAGCTATCAGATGGTTTTCAGAAGGATGCTTTACTCATGGATTTCACTTATAGCTAAAAAATGAAAAAAATAAACCTGAAAGATGCAAGGACAGTTATGGCACGAATACATGATATTGGGATGGGATGGGAGGGGATGTGGGGGGGGGGAAGGGAAAGGGAAATATGCCTGATCTGAATTCGAAAATGATGTATAAAATGCACAACCCATCAATAAAAATTAAAAAAAAAAAAAAAAAAAGAGCATGAAACCAAAAAAAAAAAAAAAAAAAAAAAAAAAAAAAAAAAAAGAAAAGGAAAAGGTTAACCTGCAGGAGCAACTCTCCTGTTGAAGCAGGTGCTGGTTCCCACAGTTACTCCCTTCTGCCTTGAGTTATTAGTTCCCAGAGCTACCGAGGTCAGGATGAACTTTCCCAGCCCCTAGGAGTGCATCCACCCCCTAAGGAGCCCATTACTACTCCAAGGGGCTTCATGCTGCTAAACATTCAAACAAAGGGGTCAGAACAAGGTGGACTGATCCAATGAAAGACTGCCTGTCTGCAACCACCAAGACCCCACCAATCAGAGAAAGGGTCACCATAACTGCAGTGGAAATCCCTAACTGGGAATAAAAGGGGAGAGGATTGGATCCTCAGGGCCTCTGCCCTCCAGTCCATGGGAGTGTGCTCAGCCCGGACGTGTTGTGTCTGTCTCTGTACTGTGTCTGTGTTGTGTTCTGTACTTTTTCCTTGATGTAATGTCTCTTGTATTAAGCTTTTCCTCCACAGTTTTAGCCTCTGGAGAGATTTTTCGGAGAGTGGCATTTCTAACTCAACAGTGACCAAATGAAAATAAGGATAAACCCCAAATAATCGAAACTTTGGAAGCCCACATCAAGAAATTTAATGGACTTTAAGTTGTACATTTAAATAGACCCTGTTCTTCTTACTCTCCTGGCTCCCTGCTGACAATGAGGCTAACCATGTTGTCTTCACTTCTCCTTCATAGGCACCAGTCTGGGACTTTGTCGCTCTATAGCTATACTTTGGGAGGTCTTTAGATAAATACACTGAGGGAATACCCTAATTGCCATACCCTGTGTCTATTCAGCATGGAATAACAGAGCTGTTGGCACTCAGATTCCCTATTGCAATTAGGTAACCTCCTCAGAGGGTGATGTGATAAGAACAGAAGATAGAAATTAACTAGGTAGGTTAGGGTCAAGACTCCTCAATTAACCAGTTTCTTTCTCAACTGAAGCTGGATATTTCCTGGATCTACCAGTAAACTTATCATGGCCAGACACTAGAGATGTCAGAAGTACCAGAAAAAAGAGGTGTCCTGGCTGTATTATGCAAATCAATCTGCACAGTTTAAAAAATAAAAAAAGAAACTTATCAATTTCAGATAGTAATAATAAAGAATGAAACTCATATATATATATTATATATAGTACATATATTATGCGAATATATATATTATATATATATATATTCCAATAATTATGTATATATAAAGTTATAAAGAATGAAATTTGCCTGGCTGAGGCAAAAACTTGCAAGACCTGTCCCAAAAACCTTTGAGGAGCTATCTGATATCTCTTGGGTTATACAGTTGCCTCAGGGGTTATCTTTAGCTCCAAAAGGTTCGGGATTTACAATGTTTTCTTGCCTTACCTACTCTCTGAAAATTCCAGAACCAGATAGGCCCCTTCCCTTAAGGCTTGAGCAGAATGTCGCCACCTCTAGTAATTTACCTGTGACACAAACAGGAGCTCTGCGACCCCGGAGTAGAGCCCAGGTGGCTCGTCTTTCCCTTCTGCTTGCCCGCCTCTCCCTGCCCAGAGCACAGTAACCTTTGGTATATAAACACACATGCTGGATGAATAAACTAAAGACTCTATTCTCCTGGACCTCGCCCTCTAGTCCTATGATCTTTATTTTTTTTTCTTTGTCTTTCCTTGTCTTTTTTATTCTGTCAGGTACCTTTCTCGCGGTCCCCTCCCACTCCTTGCCAGAGCTAAGTGGAGAGATTGTCTGCCTGCAGGCAGTGGACAGCCTTGAAGTTTGAAGGGAGGGAAGAACAGCATGGGCATAGTTGGCCACGCATATATAAAGGACTATTCAGATGACAATTAAACTCCTACAAAACAGAGAAAGGACAAAAAGGAATAAAGAAATACTACAGAATTTGAGAATAAAGCACAAACTACTAAACCTCTGGAGGGAATAATTTTGTAACTAGAGTTTTAGGGTAAGAGCTTTGGCTCTCTGGAAACCCCAACAAGGCAGGCTTGACCACTATCCCAATGTGCTAATTAAAGAACTAAATAGTGGTAAAGGGCAGAGAGAGGAGGTTTAATCAATGTGTTTAGAAATGTAACAGATAAATGGTCCAGTAATTTCAAGTTCATTTTCAGAGTTTAAGTAGAGGAAGAAACTGGCCATGGGAATAAGGAAAGTCTTCAAAAAGAAACAGCGCTTGTTCAAGGTGTGGTCTCATTATACTGCCTCAGTTCTGGTTCCATAAGTTGTTCTGAACATAGTCTTTATCACTCTCATCACCTTTTTGTTTTCAATAAGACAATGACTTCTGCTCTAGGGGGCAGACCTTACTTCATGGATAACTTCCTACGTGGGGGGGTGGGCTTTGCAATTTCTGGTGTACCAAGTTGATACAGTTTTAGCAAAATGACTTCTCTGTGCCTTTGGCTTTAAAGGGGGGATGAACTGGTTCAGGTAGACACACCAACTTCAGTAAGGAATATGCCTGTACAGAATCAAGAAAGAAACTGATACAAGTAAAGGAACAGAAGTGAAAAGCAGAGAAGGCAGACTTGGAGCTTGCTGCGAGTCCTTTGTGGGCCCAGGTAAGACATCAGTGCTTTTTAGAAAAAGCGGCTGCTCTATTTTAGGTTAATTTGAAAGTGTGTAACTGCATCAATAAGAAACTTTAGGTAGGGGCTGGAGAGATGGCTCAACATTAAGAGCCACTTGCTGTTCTTCCAGAAGACAATGAGTTTGGTTCCCACAACACATGCAGGTGGCTCACAACTGCCTAACTCCAGCTCCAGAGTATCTAATGCCATCTTCTGGCTCCTCAGACACTCACACATAGTTTGGCAGACATATAGACATCTAAATAAAAATAAGATAAAATCCTTTTTTTTTTTTAAAGATGTCTATTTTCTACAGGAAGGAAATGGAACAGCTTACAGTTGTTCATCAATAGATGAATGGAGAGGCAGGAGAGACAGCTCAGCTCAATCATTTAGAGCACTGCCTACTCTTGAAGAAGACCCCATGTTCATTTCCCAGGGACCCACATGGTGGCTAATAACTCCAGTTCCAGTGCTCTCTGACCCATTCTTCTGGCCTCCACAGCATTGCATGCTGAGGTACACGAACACACAAGCAGGCAACATACTCACAGACATTAAAAAATACTGCCCCCAGGGGCTGGAGAGATAAGCCTAGCAGTTAAGAGCTCTGACTGCTCTTGCAGAGGACCCGGCGTTTCGATCCCCAGCACCCACATGGCGGCTGAGAACCACTGTAATTCCAATTCCAGGAGAACTCCAGTTCCAGGGGAATCCGACTCGCCTCTTCTGACCTCCGCGGCATTGCACGAGACGGTGCTCACAGATCCTCACAAGTACATTCATACACATAAAAATAATAAATAATAGTAATAATAATACCCCCCCAAGATGAAGCATGTAACAATAGAATATTATACAGCTCCTAAAGAAAACAAGTGAAATTCAGAAAATTCATAGCAAAATGGATAGGCCTACAATGTATAATATAAAATCAAAAAATTGCATATTTTCCTTCATATGTGGATCAATAGCCTGCATGTACATATGAAAACAAATGATGTGTGGGTATCTACAATACTTAGAATAGAGGACAGGAAAGGGTAATTGGAAAAGTAACAGCATAGATCCTCTTTTGTTTGAAACAATGTCACTTAGTTCTATTATAGTGTTTTAATATAAATTGCAAACTGTTCTTAAAATAAAGTATTAAATTCTATTCTATGAGTATGAATGTCTTATGTGCATGTAAGTGTTCGATGTATATTCAGTTGCCATGGAGATCCAGAGGTGTTGGAGCCCCTGGAACTGGAGTTACAGTGAGTTGTATGCTGTCATGTGGGTGGCTGGGAACCCAGGTCTTCTGGAAGAGCAAACTAGTGCCCTTAACTGCTAGCCTATTCTCCAGCTCCCCTAAAATACTGTTTTTTTTTATATATATTTTTATTTTTTTATTTATTTTTTTAGTGTATGAATGTTACTGTCTGCATGTAGGTTTGTGCCGCCCGTGTCATGCAATGCCGCAGAATCAGAAGAGGGCGTCGGATTCCCCTGGAACTGGAGTTCTCCTGGAATTGGGAGTTTCAGAGGGTTCTCAACCGCCATTGTGGGTTGCTGGGGATTGAACCTGGGTCCTCTGTAAGAGCGGTAGGCGCTCTTAACCGCTAGGCCATCTCCTCCAGCCCCCAAATTACTGTTTTTAAAAAGAACATTGGGTAGAAAGTCAATAGGTTGGAAAGCTTTATGGATTATTCCATTTTTAAGGTAAAGGATACTTTTGGCTATAAGTAAAGGACTTAGTGAAGACTGAAAATGAAAAAAAGAAGATCAAAAAATTATCAAAAACAAAATCTCTGAGAAGGTAGGCAAGAAGATCAAAGGCACATATGTATGATCAGCATTAATATAAAAAATGGGCAAAAGAAGCTCCTTCAGATAAGATAGTTAGAAAACATAATGATAAAATATTCACTGTCTTTAAAAATGAGTATATCAGGCCAACAATTATCTATTGTGTGGTTCCCAGAGTGGAGCAGATGTCTTGCTCTTGAAGAATGATACAGCACAGAATATATAAAACACCTGTAGACTATACTTCATAAAAAGTTGTTTTTTTTATTTTCTGTGTATGAGTGTGACTGCCTGCAGCGAGTAGGTGCGCTGCAGCATCTTGTGGTGAGGCCAGGAGAGGGAGCTGAATCCTCTGAAACTGGAGTTATAGATGGTTGTTAGCCACCATGCAAGTGCTGGGAATTGAACCTCGGTCCTCTACAAGAGCAGCCAATGCTCTTAAACCACTGAGCCAATCTCTCCAGCCCCAGACTATTCGTTTTATAAGTAGTTATACTTACATGTGGCTATACTTAACATTGAAGTTCTAAGACACATAAGTGGCCATACAAAGAATTTGCAAGGTTCTTGTTTAAATTCTTTCTGATGTAGGTCAGAGAAACGTTCTCAAAAGAAATGACGTTAGAATTAATTTTTATTTATTTACAAAATTATTTTAAATTTTAAAATATGATGTGATATCATATTTAAAGAAAAAAACCCTAAGTGGTTACTCATAGTTTACATTGTTATCAGTGCTCCTTTATCAAATTTGCTGGGCAGGTGTGTCATGAGACTTCCATCATCTTTTTTTAAATTTTTATTTATTTTTTTATTTGTTTTTTTTTTAATTTTGTTGTGTGCACCTGTGTTGTGTGCAATGCTTCAGAGATCAGAAGAGGTGTTCAGATTCCCTTGGAACTGGAGTTAAAGACGGTTCTCAGCTGCCATGTGGGTACTGAGGATCGAACCCGGGTCCTCTGCAAGAGCAGTCAGCGCTCTTAACTGCTAGGCCATCTCTCCAGCCTGTAATCTTATATTTTATTGAATAGCAAGATAAAACACACCAGAGTTAATTTTTAAAGAATGCCTTAGAGCAAGTTACCAGGAGCCTGTAGACTCTATTTCCATATGGCTATGCACCTCCTTATCTTTCTGCCCCTCTTCCACAGTTGGTCCCTGAACCCTGAGTTCATTTTCCTCTGCTGCATGAAGGAGCTTCAAACTTCAAAGGTGACAGGTGCAAAGACCCATCAAACTCAAGCGGACAAAACCCTGGCACAGTACTGTGCAAAGAGGCAGCAGGCCTTAATCTTAGCTTAAGAATTATTGGGCAGCTGGTCACTACTGAGTGAGAAGACGCTAACTAGATTCCAGTGGACTTGTAATGAGGGACGTCAGGGGCCACTAACCTGACTTGATAGGCCCTAACATAAATGACAAAATGCATGAAATCCAGTGTGTGTTGGGAGGGCTATGGGAGAGTACAGCTGGGAAAGGGAGTATAAAGAGGTGTAAAAATTACAATGAAAAAGAGGAACAACAACAACAAAGATACCTTAGATTATATCCTAGGGAGGAGAGAGAAAAACACGTGCACAGTATACGAAAGATGTAAAACCTACCATGAAAAAAACCCTTAAGGGCAAGAGAATACAATGTCACTTCCAGGGAGTAATGAGGAGGCTAATCTGGTTGCATAGAGATCACTACTTGACAGAGTAGCAGCATATATTGCTGAAAAATTCAAATGCAACCATACTGTAAAGTGACTCATAAACCAGGCCAAGACATATCTTTGCCCTTTTTGTTAGAGAATGGGTTATTTTATTGTAAAAGTTAAAATGTTAACCTGGGTAGGAACATATAGGCTAAAGTTTCTGGTTTCAAAGACATTAGTTCTAATCTAAACAAGAGGTGACAAAATTCTTTATCACTGTATCAAACACCTGTGATATGTGACTTACCAAGAGAAAAGGTTTATTTGTCTGTGTATTTTAGAGGTTCTTTGTGACTGGTTAGCCCTTTGCTTTTAAGGGAGTCCAGAATGGTAGGAGCATGCAATGGAGCCAAGCTTCCCATTTCATGGCCAAGAAGCAAGAAGAAAGGGCTAGGGTAACATTATCCTCTTCAAAGACACAAGCAGTCCTTATCTGTAGACCCCCATTTAGTCCAACTGCCTAAAAGCTTCACCATCTTCTAATAGTGCTAACAAGTTTCCAGCACGTGGGCCTTTGAAGCAGATTTAATGTTTTAACTATTGCAAGTGTCAATAGAATTGAGAATGAAAATGGACTTTTGGCTATGAATATTTCAATAAAAAGTGCTGGGAATTGGGAAGGTATGGGAACCAAATTTTGAATAATAAGTGTAAATGTGAAAGAAGTTCCTTTACAGACAAAAATTTTATAGCAGCATACTAAATAAGCCAAAATATCTTAAAAATTAAAATATATCAATATCAAGGGATGTTAGTACATACACATGTGGAGCACTCAGAGAAATTTGTGGTACATATTAAGTGTGTGATAAATATTATGATGATTATCTATCTATCTATCTATCTATCTATCTATCTATCTATCTATCATCTCTCCATTCTATCATCTATCATCTATTTCCAATTATATCTATCATCTATCTATCATCTATCTTATCTATCTATCATCTATCTATCTATCTATCTATCTATCTTATCATTCTATCTATCTATCATCTCTATCTATCATCTATGTATCATCCATATATAGCTATATCTCTATCTTAATCTCATCTATCTATCTATCTATCTATCTATCTATCTATCTATCATCTATCATCTCTCTATTATGGATGAAAAAAGACAAGTAAAAGAAGGAAGTATAGATATAAAAATGAAGTTTGACAGTGAAATGAAAGAAAATGGAAAATATCCTGAAAAAGAAGCAAGATCAAATTAGCAAATTTATGGTTTTATGGAGGGGCCTTGATAACTATTTAGGAGAACCTGTCAAGGAGAATGTACATTTTCTTGGAGAGGAAAGAGAAGGCTAAATAAATGCTGAAGACCTCTACTGGAGACAGCTCATTTTCCTCAGCTGAGTGGAGGAAAAGCAGCTGGGATTTAATGAAAATGCCCCATTTCCTTGGCAATTTTATTATACTGAATTTGGGTGATGTTTTGTGACAAAATAATTATTAGGTTCTTTTTTAGTAATTAAGAGTGATCAGAAAAGCCATACGACTGCTTGGATTTTCATGCTGAGAAGAAGAAGCCTTTCTTCCATTGACTATAGGAGAGATAATTCACTCAGTGAGCCTCCATTTTATGCACTGCAAATACCTTAGTGTCCAAGAATGTCTAGTGATGAGAAACTAATTTTCCTTGGATAATTCAAATAAATTATTTCAAGTATTAAAAATTTCATAAATTCATATAAGATATTTTTAAAATTAGAATACAATGAACTAAAATAAATTATTAAATTTAATTTAAATAAGAATAAAATTAAAGGGAATTTAAATTATGTGAGAGAATTTCAATAATTCCAAGGAGATATTTTTATATTACCAAATAAATGTCCTCCTTTTAGAAATCAGTAGTTCCTTTTGTATCTTTCAAAAGTATTCAAGGGAGATTGTTCTTTGTTGCATATAACTAAGAATTACTCAAATGTGGGTGGATCACCAGCAGCCAGACCCCCAACTCAGGCTGAAATGAAAAAGGAAATTTCTCATTCATCCAGTCAACAGGAAAGGACAGGAGAAAGCCTCAGTAACATAATGGATGAAGCAGAACATAGAATATCAAGACTGGAAGATAACATGAAAGAATTGGAATGCTCAAGCAAAGATTATGAAAAACTTAAAAATCACAAGAGTAGAATAATCAGGAAATGTGGGACACCATGAAAAGACCAAATCTCTGGATCATAAGGATAGATGGAGGAGAAGAATCCAAGAAAACGATATTGACCAGATTTTCAACAGAATTATAGAAGAAGTTTTCCCCGAGTTGGAAAAAATACAAATACAAGAAGCTCCTAGAACACCAAGTAGACAAGACCAGAGAAGAAACTCCATGCCATATCATTGTGCTTAATTGTAATCTTTTCTTTCCAATATGAAGACTGTAATTCAGTGAGTCTTACAGAATAGTGTTCTCCAATGCAGTTCTTATTCTGATAATTTTTAGTTTGAATATTTAATAGTCCATTCAACTCATGAGCTCAATTCTGAATAACTATTATCTTTGGAAACTGAGTTAGCTTTGGTGTTTTACTGGCAACCACTCTTATTTTTTGCCAGGCATGTATGATAACTTATCTTGGTTCTTCTTGACCCTTTTTGTTTCATCTGGGGACTTTGTTTCTGTTATTTTAGCCTTTGCTTTCCTGTGATTCTGTTGGCTCATTCTATAGGAAAGAGTCCCAAAGTAACTGACACTTTGGAAAGTGTTGGATCTGGTAATAGAACAGAGAACCCACAGTTCTCGATGGGATATTAAACATGGAGGACGATTAGTAATACTTAGAATTAATAAATGAAGAGAATGAAGCTTTGTTTCAAAGAACCTGTTGAAATCCTTGGTTTTCTTTTGAGGAACATGACTAGTTCCTTAATCTAATTCAGCTAGTCTGGCTGAGGCACAAGTGAAACATTAGATATGGATGGGAAGTGTCTACTTCATGTGCTTCAAGGTGCCATTGTTCTCCTGAGTCTTATAAAGACTGCACCTGAGGTTCCCACAGCACCAATGTAGAGAGGCACCATGGCTGCCATCAAGATGCTGCTTGTTCTGCTCTTCATGGCCTTGTTGGCCCTGAGCTCGACTCAGAGGGTCAATGATGGTAAGAAGGGAGAAATGGGGTTGGAATCCAGGGAAAAAAGTGGGGTTGGGGTCATCTTCAGAAATTATTTGGACACTGAATACTTGTCCGAACAGTACTGAACATTTTAAAGCATTATTCTCACTTAGCACTTAAATTCCTTTGTTCTGCATTGCTTATTGTTGACAAATTAATTTCTTTATTGATTCCCAAATTCACTTATTCCCTGTGGACAGCATGACCATCCAAAAAAGTGCAGGGCTATAAGCAGAACATTTGTTTGACAAAGTCTGAGCAACTTTCAACTGAAATGTATTTTAAAAGGTTAGGAAGAGGTGGGTGCCTCAAAATATCATCAAAACAACATGTTAGTAAACAAAAATGAGTTTCTTGTTAATGTGATAAGGAAAAACACTTTTCTTTAGTGCCTTGGTCAAAGGTAGGAGGCAAGTTAGATTATTAAAAAACAATGCTTTGGGGTCTGGATAAATGGGGTCTTCATTAAGAATTGTTAATCCTAGCACCTGGGAGGCAGAGGCAGGCAGATCTTTGTGAATTCAAGGCCATCCTGGTCTACATAATGAGTTCCAGGACAGTCAGAGCTACAGGGAGACCTCGTCTCCAAAAGAACAACAACAACAACAACAACAACAAAGAATTGGTAATATTTGGGCTGAAGCGTTGGCTCAGTGGCTCCTCTTGCAGAGGACCCAGGTTCGATTCCCAGCACTCACATAGAGGCTAACAACCATCTGTAACTACAGCTCCAGCGGGTCTGATGCCCTCTTCTGACCTTTGCAGGCATTGTACAACATGGTTGCACTTACGTACATGCAAGCAGTACACTCATACACGTATATAGAAATAATAAAATATTAAAAGAATTAGTAAAATACATGATTTAGGAGATGACGAGTCTTGAGGGTCAATGAAGACAGACATGGGGAATAGTCCTGGCATTGAACAATCAGATTTGTAGTGTTTTAAATGGGTATTCAATGATTTCCTTAAATAAGCCATTGTATATATTCTGGGTAAGAGTTTTCTGGTAAGCATAATATTGTTACTATCAGCAGTGAGCTGCACATCTAGAGTGAGATTGATTCTTGAATATTCTCTCTTCAAGTTGTCACATTAATGAGCACAGTGGTTTGCTATTTTGTCATATCAAAAAGCAACTTAATTGCTTGAATTTCTTTTTACTCCTTGACCAGAATCTATGATGATAGTTCATTGTATCCAAACCATGTATATAGGAGGTCTCTTGGCATTTTTCTTAACTTTTGTTTATCTTATTTTTCTGGTTTTTTTTTTCTTCTTTTCAAATCCTAGATGATGAAAAATCACTTCAAAAGCAAGGTAAATTTTATTTAAGAATATGTTCCATTTTTTTCTTCACAATTTATTATCCTTTTTCCTTTATCTATTATTTTGTCATTTTATAGTTCTGAAAATTGGATTTACGGAGTACCAAATGACCAGAGAGAAAGTAGACACCCAAAAGTTCTAGTAGCCCTCAGTCAGTGTTAAATGTGAGTCACACTGGGATCCCTTGCGGAAGAACTCTAAATGTTTCTGGACATCAGCAGAGGACATCCACATCACTCATTTGCAAATGATTTTTTTCTAAATCTTCCTACAGACAGTGGCTAATGATGGAACAATACCAACCCCTTACATGTACAAGGGTGGTGACATCATTGACATATAACTCATTTGAAGCATAACTTCAAATGTAACTTAATTATTTTGGTTATTCAATCAGTACATTTAACGTTGAATTTTATTTCATCTTCCATTCTGAATTTACAGCTTGTTTGCTAATTCTTTAAGAGCTTGTGAATGTAAAGGTCATTATTAGTTATGCTTAGTTCAAATGAAAACCACTGAAGTCAGTTTGAATGGCATGGATGGAGGAGTCGGTACAAGAGAAGGACGGACCAGAGGACCAGAGTATCCAAGGGAGCAAATGGGATGTAAGCTAACCCACAAAAGAAACAGCAGAATCCAATAAAAGTGAATTAGTGACGAAGTTTATGGTCTAAAGGAGACCTTAGAGCTGGGCTTGGTGGTATAGACCTGTAATCCCAGAAATTTAGGAGGCCAAGGCTAGTGGATCTTACATAGTCACAATCTGACGAGGCTACAGAGTAAGTTAAAGTACAGTCTGGAAAATCTAGCAAGACCTTGTCTCATAGTGAACAGTAAAGAAGGAGATACAGGTGAGTGGTAGAACACTTGCTTAAAACGCACGAGATCCTAGGTTCAATCCCCAGTTCAGCAGACAGATACAAACACACAAAACTCCCAAAGGCCATGTGGGGTGTGGTGGCATACACTTTTAATTCTAAAACTCAAGAGGCAGAGGCAGGTGGATCATTGTGAGGTAAAAGCTAGTCTGGTCTACATAAGCAAGTTCCAGACCCATGGTGGTGCATGGAGACTCTCTCAAAAAGCAAAAACAACAATAACAAACAAAACCCAGCAACAACAAAACCTCCCTCAAACCATAAAGCCTTTAAGCTTAAGGATTTTTTTTACCGCTCATTCCACTCAGTTTGTAATGTCATTTTAAATTTATTATTTGTGTGTTTTGTCTTTATAGAAGCCCCTCAAGAGGAAGGACTCCAACAATCATGTGAGCTATTCCAACTTTACTTGAAGTTATTGATATTTTTTTCTAAATGGATTCTAGCAAACTATGGATTATTGGTTCAGTCTAAAATTCTTTTAAAATTTTAGATTAAGAAATCATGTTTAACCTTTAAAACTTCTCCAAATTCTATGCAGTTCTTAGTTCTATATTATAGAAAGCATAGAAAAGGCAAAAAAAACAAAACAAAACAGAAAGAAAAAGAATGATTTGCTTTGGTTTTAGCATTCTAAAATTCACTGTGGTGTTATTTCTTTGATTTTTTTTGTTATCTTGCCCAAGAAATCTACCCCATCCACTGGGATAACATTCTTATTTGTGGATTCTGAAAGAAATGCTTTGATTATAAGTTCCTTTTCAGTATTGATTCAATAAAAAATTTCATGTAGCATCACCTTGACAGGGATCTTTTGTCATCACTAAGGATACAAAGCTTAATGGAACGTGGTTGCTGTCGACAAGGGACTCAAAATCTAATGGGAAATAAAGTATAGCCATGCAGAATCACTGTCATAAAAGTGTGCAGGGAAAGTTCAAAAGCTCAGACCACAGGAGGAAAGACCTCACACCAGGGAGGGTATGGGATCTGGACCTTAGAGCCAGGAAGGTTGAGGGAAAGCATAGCAAAACCCACAGGTCAATCTTTGCATACATTATTGCCTATCCATACACTCACTATCTTAGAACATTGAAAAGAGACATGGTTGAAGCAAATCTAAGAAAATGTGAGCTAATAGCAGGTTGTGAAAGGAAAATTGGTTTTGTTACACATTCTACAAGTGACAAAGATTTTTGAACAAGGAATTGGAATAATTTCCTTGTTCATCTGACATCAATGAAAGGAACAGCAGTTTGAGGGTATAGATTATGTCTTTCAAGCTTGGACTATTAGAGTATGTCATGGCTGGGGCATGCAATGAAATACATACTAATTTACCAAAGAATGATAATGAGGGAGAATAATGGCCACAGGATTGTAAAGTCATGATTGAAAATTGATGGAAGAGATATGAGGAAGTTCTGGAGAGATGGCTCAGTGGTAAAGAGCACCTGCTGCATAATCATGGGGCCCTGATTTTGAATCCTAGCACTCAAAGCACAACACCTAGTGTTGTGGCCTGCACCTGTAATTTCAGCACTGGGGAGGCAGAAACAGGAGGGTCAGAGAGGCTTGCTGGCTGCCATCCTAGCTGTAGGTTTAGTGAGAGACCCAGGATCAAAAGAAGGGGGAACACACTACAGCAGAATACCTGGTGTCCTTCTTTGACTTCTGCCCATGTACGCTGAGGACCCACACACTCACATGTGCATACAGCTCTTTCTCAGTCACCACACACACACACACACACACACACACACACACACACACATTTTAAAAGAGAGATGAGAGAGATGACAGGGGTTAGATTTAGTTCTAAAAATCAGAAGTCTACAAAGAAAGCAGTATGTTGCTATGCAAAGCGGCTCATGCCTCTTGAGCCAGAATATAGGAAATGAAAGCAGGAGGATTAGCAGTTCATGGTTGTCTTTAGCTACATACTGAGTTTGAGGTCAGCCTGGGCTACATGACTTCCTGTTTCAATAAACAAACAGAAAATAGATCAAAAACAATATATGGGTGAATTTACTTATACTTTGTGTTTGGTAAGTTGTAGATAAATGGTGTGTAGAAGGGTACAGAGGAAAGAAGAGGGAGGCTATGTAATGACTTCATTGCTCTTGAGAAGGACAGCATAGCTGATAATCTGCTCTTCGATGGACCTGGGACAATACTGTATAGACAACGTCACTATGATTTCTCTTAGACACTATGAGAAATATGGTAACATAAGGGTGATTTCATAAATAGTATGCTAAGTCCAAGTTCAGAATAGATAGCAGTATAGAATAATGACAGATGCATTGAAAGAGAGGGGCAGAGTGAATTGGTATGGAGCAAACAAGGGTGCTTGACTACCCAAGTAGTCAAGTCATCATAGTAAGTCAATCATAGCAAGCATCACTTCCAAATACTAGACCTGGTCACTATCGAAAACCATCCATGCCAGTAAAATAGCTTCAGTGGTAGACTCTGGTTATCTTATTAAGTTCAAGGCAATACTTTCTGTCTTTTTTCTCTTTAATGGATTTGTGTTTTCTCTTCTAAGCGGCCAGGAAACTCAGAGAAGGAGAGTCAAATGAATCACAGACCCATCTTCAAAGACCAAAACATCAAGAAGGCACGAAGGGCAAGAAGAGCAAGAAGGTGAAGAGAAGAAGTGGTGGTCAGCAAGGCTCTGATGGTGACAGCCAGAGAGGCCAGGATCTTCAGAATGAAAATCGGCGAGGAGGAGGTAGTAAAGGAGGCCGTGGTCGTGGACGTGGACGTGGCCAGAGTGACCAGGGTACTCAAGGTGGTGAGAAAGGCCAGCGTGGGAAAAGTGGTGAGAAAGGCCAGCGTGGGAAAAGTGGTGAGAAAGGCCAGAGTGGGAAAGGCGGCCGGAACGACAAGCGTGGAAGAGGTGGTCAGAGAGGTCAGTGTAATAGTGGTGTGGTAACCAATGCCAAAGAAACGAGGGTCTCCATTAGTTCCCTAGGTGCTAACTAAAGTCAATCACTTAGATTCCCCAATTATTCTCCTTTCTCTTCATTTCATTAATTCTCAATTTCTAAGACTCCTCCGAGATAAATTCTTGCCTTGGTTCTCCTCTCCTCTAACTTCCAGGTAGAAAACAGTTTCCTTCTCACAGGAGCAAGTGCTCCATCTGCCCTGTCAGGTTTTCTAACTTCATCAGGTTAGTGTAAAGCCTCCCAAGTTCTCTTTTTGATCGTCTCTCCTTTCCCTTCTTTCTCACTCCCATCCTAGCCTCTTCCTCTTCCTCTTCTCTCTCTGTCCTTTAATGTGATTTTTGCTTGTTTTGCTTGTTTTGAGACAAAGCTTTTCTTTGTAGGGCAGGCTAGCTTGGAACCTGTTATGCAGCTCAAAGTGGCCTCAGGTTCTCAAAGCTCAGGTCCTCTTGCCTCAGTGTTCCTAGTGCAGGGATCATAGGTGTGGGGCACCATGTGCCACAATACATGTTTTACTGAGAGCATTTAATGGTGGAGATATCAGGGATGGGCCATGTTCAGCACAATTTATGACTTCTGTCCAAATCCTTTTTGTTTCAGGGAGTGAAGAGCTCTCAACAGAGTAAACTGCACAGCCTTTCCTAAAGCTCAAAGCATCAATAAAATCATCAGCATGCATACCTTGGCTCCTGTTTTCCATCTAGACTTATGGTTCAGTGTCCAAAATTCAATTAAAATATATATTGAAGAGAAAGAAGAAATACAGGCAGTAGAAGACAGTGTCCCAACTGCTTTACAGCTTTCCATTCACTTGGATTATTAAAATTTGGCAATAGCTTACATACTACATGTGGTTGAATGTGAAGGATGATATTCTTGACATCAGTGACCTAATTATTAAATTTGGCAATAGCTTACATACTACATGTGGTTGAAAGTGAAGGATGATATTTTTGACATCAGTGACCTAATGATCAGCACTCAAATCTTTTCTTCATTCAAATAGAAACCTTATAATTTTTTTCTAATCTCGAACTATATTTCAATGCTCAAGTGGTATTTCGTCACATTTCTGGGTAGCTGGATTACAGGAGTGTTCCTAGGACTGCCAGAATCTAGGAGGAAAGCAAAATAGAAAAGAACAACAACAAACAACCCAAACAACAATGAAAAATGCAGATAGAGTCCTCCTTAAAGCTTTCAGAATGAAGGAGTCCTATTCAGATTTTGAACTGCTAAAATCCAAAACTGTAACAGAATACACAGATTACATTTGCCTTGTTTGAACTCCCAGGTTTGGGATACTAGGATACCTAGTGGAACACACAGTGAGAAACTTCACTGACTAGAGGTTTTTCATTAATGAGAATGGATAAGTCACAGCATTCATGTTCCATTCTAACTCTGAAGCTTCAGAGTTGGGGGAGGAAATGTGGGAAGGAGGGGGAACAAAGAGGGGAAAGGAGGGAGGGAGAGATGAGGGGGGATAGCATAGGAAACCATCTTGTAGTTTGTAGTTGGTGGACTTAATATAGTCAAGGTGGGAACTGCAGTTAACAGAGAAGTTTATTCTTTGTTTTCCTGAATACCAAAACACACATGCAGGCAGTCCAGAAAGAAGAGGGAAAAATGAAGACTTTAATGGACATTTCATTTCCACTAAGGTTACAAGTATTTTGCTTTTAGTGTTAGTGTTAATGGGTAAGTTAAGGCAATCTGGAATCAGATCAAAACAGACTACGTGCCTGGTTGTTTTTGTCTTTACCCTGATCAACTTCTCAATAACACTTGGATAGGCATGAGTGAGTTTCACAATGCAAAATGTATGAAAATATATAAACCAGACTGCAGGAATATTTAAACATCCTTTAGGTGAGGATTAAAGAAAAAAATGTTTTCTGTTATGGCAAGAAGACTAGGAGCCTGTACCCTGAAATCTCCTAATTTTGCATTTGTTGAAAGCCTGGGAAAAATAGAAATCGGTAAAAAAACAACAAAAAACAATAAATTTCATAAACTCAGGCATTAATAATAATGGATACTAATTTACTATGTATTGAATTACTATCTAGAAATGGGGTGCTATCATTTCAGTCATAATATTGGAGAGTGAAGACCTTACTGTGAAGGTCATATCCAAATCAACACATTGCAAGTTAGAACATTAATGAATAAACAATGATTGCCATACATTTCTTTGGAAAAGTTCCCAAGTACTGGCCAGTTTTGTCTTTTTTTTTTTTTTTTTTTTTTTTTTTTTTTTTTTTTTTTTTGTTTTGGTTTTGTTTTGTTTTGGTCTTTTTGAGATAGGGCTCCCTGTAGCCTCAGCTGTCCTGGAACTCACTCTGTAGACCAGGCTGGCCTTGAACTCACAAAGATCCACCTGCCTCTGCCTCCCGAATGCTAGGATTAAAGGCGTGCGCCACCAAGTCTGGCTTCTTTTCTTTTTTTAGAATTGAATATTTACTAATGCTTTCTCCTTCTGGGAGTTCTGTAAATAATCCAAACAGCCATCTTTCAGCCCACCAGAGAAACCTAACAGCTTTCTTACATTGAAAGAAATCTCTGCTCAAGAGGGACCAATCTCTCTTGATCACTAGTATATTAAGCAGTTTATATACTAGTTTGAAATACCTACAAGGGAATGGCTGACCATGCTCTACCTTCTTCAAAACTCTTTTTGATGTCAGTGAAATAAACACAGTCAAATTTAATTCGCTATTCATAACATCTTTTATAGTCTGGAACTGATTCATATTTCCAGGCCATGTCTCGCTCTCTCCACTGAATCCTCAAAGGATGATTCAGTGTTCCCGAACTGCTGGGGCCACCCTGATGTGTGCACGGAATTAGCAGAACATTTCCTTCTCATTTTCCTACCCATCTGGATCTCACGCCACTTCTTGTGAGAGCTCTTGTCTCCCTGCTTTGATATTTAATAGTACCTTTTTACTTTTCATTTTATTTGATTTTTTTATTCTGAGTCATGATATCATATAGCCCAGGCCAGCCAGGACACATTATGTAGCCAAATATGACCTTGAACTCCTGATTTTCCCACCTCTACTTCTCAAGTGCTAGTTGAGAAGTAGAGGCAGGAGGAAAATGCCTCCTTTAACTCCTTTTCTTACAGCCATGATAATTATGTCAAAGCACCATTTTCTATTTTAGAGGATGGAGTCAAACAACTAGGAATTCTGGCTCCTGAGGTTCCACTGTATGTTAAAAGTCAGGACTGTCCCCCATCCCCACCCCTTGCAGGACTGACTGGTTGGCTTGTCCTTCTCCCCCACCATGGAAAGCCTGGGACAGTTGTCTCCTCAAGTCTCCAAAGTGGGTACATTGAAGCCTACGAACACTTCATAAAAGGTTTCCCAGTAAGCTAGGCTCCTCCTCTGCTTTCTCTAAAGCATACTTGTAGAGTGTTACACACCTGCAGTAGCATCCTTACCTTGTCTATTGAACAGACTTAACCTGTGCTCAGAAGCAACAGCTGAGTCCCATGGTTTGTATCAGGTTTGATACATTTCCAGAAGCAGAGGATGATGATATGTAAAGCCTGATTTTTCCCATATTAAATGAGTTTAGCAGGAACTCGCGTCCTCCCTGCTTTTCACCCTACTCTTGCTGTCTGTGTGCTGATCTCTCAATCTACTCACCTCCATTCCTCATCCGTGAACTGAATGTCTTCGGTCGGATCTTACTACACTTACTGACTTAGAAGACAAAGGTTCAAATTCTCTAATTCACCTTCGAAACCTGGAGAACTGGGACTCTAGCCTACACATTTTTCCTGGCATTCTGGTCCTGGGAACTCCATTCCATCAGAATGGCTCACGACATGTGGCCACATCCTATGAGAACAGTTTGTTTACAACATCAATCTGAACCTTTCCAACGTTTGCACTTCACTGAAGGCAATGCATAGTCAGTTGAAACCAGTCTTGATGCTATGGACTGGACAAAGTCTAGAAGGCTTTTAAGAGATTAATATCAGGATATATAGACTACATTAAGGCTGGAAAGCCTACCCTTGAGGTGGGTGGTATCATGCCATGGACTGAATTAAAAGGAGGTGAGTCCAATTCCAGGAGTTTCTGTAGCAGCCTTCAGCATGTCTTAAGTGTGTGGATTCCAAATGAGTCATGAAGCATCCTTCCATTCAGTCTCCTGCTAGTGCCATCTGGGTTTACAATAGGAAAGGTGAGACTTTGTAAATGTGAAGAAAAAGCATTATGTGTCTAGAAAGAGGCCATGTTATGACCCTATAGCCAGATGAGGAGATGAAGCATTTCAATTCATTAGAGCCAGGAAGAAGAGCCTGAAGAAGAGGAAGATTCATCTGGAAAGACCTGGATGCTGCATTTATGGAACTGTATCAGGGAAGATGTGAAAGGCAGACTTGCCTAACATTGGAAGATAGCTGGAGCTGAAGTGGTAAGAGAAAGAGAGTGACTCAGAAGACAAAGAAGATGCTGAGCAGATGGAAGGAGGCAGCTCTGAAGGAGAGGAAGGAAGAAATCGATGACAAGGAAAGAGAGGGCCGCCCTGCTTACTGATGTATAAGCTAGCACCGCAGAGCAAAAAATGACCAGATGGAAGTCACAGAGGTGGATGATGAAGGGTATTCTGGGAAGTAATCAGAACAGAGTCAGAGGATGAAGAGTATATGGACAGTGAAGACACATTAGAACCTTGCCGCTGTGGGGCCTCCTTCCAAAGAAGGCCCAGGTGATGGTTCAAGAACCGGAAGCTTAAGCATTAAAATGGAAGGAACGGGAGCAGAAAGCAAACCTTGTGGCTGCTGAGAGGCGCCAGTACACGCTAAAGAAGATTGCATCAGAGGAGACTGAGAAGGCACTGCTGGAGAGAGAAAGGTCCCCCAGGACACCAGATGCAGTCGATACTGATGAGTCAGAAGGACTATCACCCAGAAATCCAGCAACAGATGTTCAAGATGACGTGGAGAAAGAGGAACCCACAGTCACCACTCACCGTGGGAGTGCAAATTAGTACAGCATTGTAGACATCAGTGTAGAGCTACCACATGACCCAACTACCTCATTCCTCGGCATATGCCCAGAGAACTCATTTCCTTATTGTAGACATCCCTGCTGCTCTAGTCACTACAGCAAGGAGATGGAACCAACCTTTTGCTGTGCCGTGCTGATAATTGAACTAGGGCCTCGTGCTTGCAGGGTGAGTGCTCAACCACTGAGCTATATTCCTAACTCCTTGATATACTTTAGCCAATTTGTGTGAAGTGGTTTTGACCTTTAAGTTGAAGGGGGACTGATTTTTCCACTGCTATAATTTTTCATTTTTTCTTACATAATTCAAGAAAATCCCCTGTATCTGTATGTGTTTGGATTCTAGGAAGGTCATTTCTACTAGTTATCATCAAGGGCTCCTGAGCACAGTGCGGGGGTGGGGGTGGGAGGTGGGGGGTGGGGAAGGGTGGTGGTTGACCAGTCTTCTGGCGGGCCTATCTGCTGAATACAGTAATAATGGTTCAGGGTTGTACCTAACAATTACACTTCAGTGTCACTGGGGTGGGGTGGGGTGGGGTGGGGTGTAGATTCTCTCTATCAGTTGACTGGAATGCAAAGAACAGCCATTTTGGATATTCACAGATGCTGGGCTTCCCTCACCAGAACATTCATAGCTGTCTCAGCAAACAGAATACCTTCTAGAGTGTTCTGGGAACATAGTCAGGTGCTGGGCTTCTCTTGCCTGTTGTAGTTAATGTTTCCTGTGATTTCTATATCCCTTCTTGATCCATTGGAGAGAAGTTGTAACAGCCTGGATTTATACTCTAGATCATCATTGTGTTGGAGCTTGACAGATTTCTGTGCCTTTGACAAAATTTTGAGTTCCAGCTCAATACTGAGCTTCAAGCTAAATGCTTTGTCCTTAAAAAATAAATCCTTAAGACCCATTTCTCATCTCCAGCAGGTTCCCTTATTGGTTCTGAGATGTTAATGACATGTGGTCCCCTTATCTTGAAGCTCTTTCTTTGTTTTGTTTTGATGGTAGAAACTACTGAGTTTAATTGATTGGAATATGAAATGCAGATTTTGAGAACAAATATTACCTTAGCTTATGCTGAGGTCATTGGATGGTCTCTGGGACTGTGGTGATTATTTTCATACACACTTGCTTCATCCGTGTGGTAACATCCTTACCAACCCTGTCTATTCTTGAAGTAAATACATCCCAGAGTGACCTTAAGTCTGGTGTGATTGTCTTTTATCTGGGGTTTGTGCCTGCAATCCAACCATACATGCACCCTTTTTAAATTTCTAACACTTATTACTACTTTACGTGATTATTTTACTTGCTCATTATTTGTCTACCATAGTGTTTTCCATGGCTGTACATGTTATAAGAACATGGGCTTATTACTTATTACTTTATTATTTAAATACTTATTTCTATTTTCACTTGATCATTATTTGTCTACCATAGTGTTTTCCATAACTGTACATGTTATAAGAACATGGGCTTTATCATACTTCACACACGTTTATTTCCAGCATCTAGGACAAGTGCCTGATACCAAGATATTGAAGACCAGAGTGGCTATCTACTGAGTATGCGAGGAACAAAAGAAGAAAGGAATTCAGCTGCACTCTCATAGGGAAAGCCTAAAATCTGCCATAAATGCTATGGTAAAACCAAATCCACTTTTCAACTTTTTCACCTGTGCTTGATTTATGAAAGTAATATAATCTCAGAAGGCAAGCTCACCTAGCTTGGTGAGATCATATTCATCCTAGTGAGAAAGAGTTATGAGCAGCTGAAGATGAAGATATTGCTGTTCTTTCTCTCTAAGGATCCTTTACTTAGATAATGTCTACAGAGAAATCAAATGTCACCATATCATGTTCATGGTACTGATATGGTCCCCAGGGCTCATCACACAGGAACACCACAATAGAAATTTCCAAGAGTCTCACTTATCAGCAAAGATCTTCTATCTCCATGCTTAAAAGCCCACGCAAGCTGGCCTCTACTTTGATGGAATACAGAAATTGATATTCTTTTAGACAATATTGAAAGGAATGTAAGCTTCAGCCTAGGTATCTAGTTTCATTCTTTAACTTACAAGGCAGTCTTGTAAATTGTTTCTACAAATGATTTAATCAGTGCATGTCTTTTCCATTGTCAGATTCTGTGAAGAAAGTAATCTTGAGTTTAGCAAGTTTATTGATGAGAGTATTTAATGTGTCACTATTAATAAACATTTTCTCTTCTGCACACAAGTTTATGGTTATTGGAGGCTGGTAGGCAATGGAGTTGGTTGCCGAAAAATATCATGGTAATGTCATCTTTGCCTTATCCAACCCATATGTCCAATTTGGAATCTTCCAAACAGATTCTGAGAGATGCACTGCATACAGTCCAAGTAATGTTTTTTTCTGGGTATAGAGGTGAGTTATATTTAATCAATATTTCTTTGAAAGTTTTTGCATTTTTACCCTCTTTGTTTTTAAGCCCTTTTGATTTTTTGACAAACATGATTTTTTCTGTTTGCTTTTTAAAATTTTTTAAATTCTATTTTATTTATTTATTTATTTATTTATTTATTTATTTATTTATTTATTTATGTGTATGAATGTAAGTTTGTGCACCCGTGTCTTGCAATGCCGCGGAGGTCAGAAGAAGGTGTCGGATTCCCCTGGAACTGGAGTTCTCCTGGAATTGGAGTTACAGACGTTTCTCAGCCGCCATGTGGGTGATGGGGATCGAACCCGGGTCCTCTGCAAGAGCAGTCGGTGCTCTTAACCGCTAGGCCATCTCTCTAGCCCCTCTGTTTTTGGCTTTTTGGAGATCAGATCTGCTGTAATTCAGGCTGGTTCGGAAACTTCTTTATAACTGAGGGTGATCCTGAACTCCTGATCCTGCAGCCTCCGCCTTCCCAATCTTGAGATTACAAACAGGATCACAATACTCAGCTTGTGTCCATGCCTCGACCTCATTTCAAATGCTTTTAATGCTTTTTAAATGGTGAGAGCTTGATGAGAAGGACAGAGACTGTGCTAGTGACCAAGAGTACCCAGTACCTTATACTCAGTCCATTCCCTTTAGGAAATGCTTGAAAGGGATTGTGCCCAGCTGGGCAGCCCCACCGTATTCAGTGGACTGTCATCTCCAGAGAGGCCCTGCTTCTCTTCCCCTCAAAGTTTTCACCAAGCCCAGGACTTCTGATGAAATGCCTGGACCAGGCCTTATGGTGGGTGTGGTGCCAACTGAGTGATGACCACTTCTACCACCTGAAATTTCTTGTTTTTCTTGAGTAAGATAGAACACATGATATAAGGCACCTTGTTGCTTTCCACTGGGCACACTCCTCTTCTATGTCAGAGATGTGCAAGAAGATTTTCGTTTGCTTCACCTTTGACTGGGTAATGATGATACAGCCCTTGGAGGAGAAGAAGGATTTGCAGACTCCTTTGTAGACTGGCCCTCTGAAGCCCAGACCTTCCCTGGGAAAGTGCTCAGTAGGTGAGCGGATAGAGTAACATGGAGTGAGATCCCTATTATTATTATTTTTTTGGTCTTTTTGAGACAGGGTTTCCCTGTAGCCCCAGCTGGCCTGGATCTCACAGAGACTAAAAGCAGCATGATGATGGGCTTCTTTATGACACTTTCACACATGTACATCATGCCACTTTGCTCATACCGTTACCTTTGCCAGCTGTCCTCTCTCGTCACCCCTCCCTCCTCCCCTCCTCCTGCTGGCTTTTTTCTTTCTCTAGTGCCCTTTATGCTTTCAACACAGACACACACACACACACACACACACACACACACACACACACACACACGGTTCTATATATAAGAGAAAACACACTATTTGTCTCTCTCTTTCATCCCTTCCATATTTCTCTCATTTCTCATCCCCTTTCTTTTCAATACCTTCCTATTACCCACAAAGCTTTTTTTCTACTTTCATACTGTAATGATTTATACCTATGTATTCATTCATTTAAGTCTATATTCACACTGTTTTGTCTTTCTGAGTCTGTCTTGTTTCATTTCTCATGATAGTCTCTCGGTCCATCCATTCTCTTGTTAATGGCCCAATTCTGTCCTTCTTTATGTGTGAATAAAACTCTCTCTCCCTCTCTCTCTCTCTCTCTCTCTCTCTATATATATATATATATATATATATATATATATATCATTGGTTAATGGTCACCTAGTGTGGTTCTATACTGTAGATATTTTTAATAGTGTAAAAGTGTTGAAAAAACATGAATGACAGAGTTCTGTGGTAACTTGATTGAGAGTCTTTCAGGTATATTCCCAGGAGTGGTACAACTGGATCATTTTGCAGTTACATTTTTAATATTGAAGGTCTTATTCTCTCACGATATATTTGTAACCATTGTCTCATATAGTCCAGGTTTCTAGAAACCTATAGATGTCATTTGTAGAGAAATTTCCTTTAGCATGCAGTCAATAGGATTTATTTTCCCAGAAAGTTTCTCTATAAAAATTTGCTCTCTCATTTCCAGAATGATTTTTATTTATTGATATATAAGCATAAAATGATTTTGAAATTAATATCACAACATTTAATTTTAATTACAATTTATGTGCAAATATGAATGGTGATTATAATCAGTATTAATTTCTGCTATATTCATATACTTCCAACACATTTGTTAAGGCATTGTCCCTTGATTCTTTTAGATGTGAAGCTTAGATGATTTGAGAAGAAAACTCTACATAAGACCATGAGATCGAAGCAGCTGCTTTTCATAAGGATGCAAAGAATGGAGAGATGCTTTTACAGTTTTGAATGAGTCAGACAACTTTGCATCCAGAGAACTGATTCAGAGCTGACTATGAAAATGTCCTTTCCTTACATAGTTAATGTTAAGATTTTTATTATAAGTTGTTCTTAATTTTTTTAAAGTCATCTCTCTAGGGAGGAAGAGAGAACTAGAAACAGCAAGATAGAGGCATGCAAAGTTGCTGCACAGGCTTCCTAAGGAACAATCCTAAGTCTCCTAAATACACATTCAAAATCAGTAATTGCATGAAAGCGGTATTCATACAGGAACTGAAGATCATTATCTTGTCTTCCTTTGTCCTAGGAAGTGACGTTTTTTCTTCTGATCTACTTAACATTGTTAACATCTTCTTACCTTCAAAATATTCTTTACATTCCAAAGCACCCTTATAGATGCTTGCCTTAATTTACTGTTTGCCAAGATTACGATAAATGAATGGGTTGAGGGATAGATCAGAGCTATTATCTCACCCCAAATCACAGCTAATTCAGTCTCAGGTATAAAGTAGCTGGAGGTGGCAATGAGAAAGGCCAAACAGTAGGCCGCGAAGAGGAGGAGGAAGGAGATTACTGCTTTCATGGCGCCCACGTGTGCTGCCGTGCTGGGATCTTTGTACCCTGCTGCCTTGAGCTGCATCTGCCTGGTGTGTCTCCACAGGGAGAGAATCAAGAGGAGAACTGAGACCAGGGACAGAGAAAATGGGAGCAGCATGACCAGGTTGAGCTTGACCTTCACAGAAGCGTGTCCAGCTGCATTTATTTTGCATCTCAAAGTTGTGTTCATCTTCTCCTTTGTCTTGACACAATGCCTGAAATCATCATTCAAATTCTCTGCGACTGGAAGGCTGAGGCACACAGAGAGGACCAAGCATGCCAACAGAGTCCTGAGAATAATCTTGTCAATCCTCTGCTTTATCCAGAGGAAAAGAGGGTGGAAGAAGTTAGCTATCTTGAAGAAATAGAAAGCACTGAGGCAGGTGGCAAACCACACACTTAAATGGTTGGTGAGGGTCCAGAAGAAGTCAATGATCCTCATTTCTCTGCAATTGTCATAGATGTCTGGGAACAGCACCAATATGCAGCAGTCTAATAGTATTATACACAACAGACAAATTCTGGACATGGCCAGACTTGTAAGGATCAAATCAATGGAGGCAATCTTCTTCCTCTTGATCCAGTCCATGAAGTTTACCAATCCAATGAATGCATTTCCTACAATCCCTACTGAGGCCTCTCCAGCAGCTATAAGAAATAAGGTAGTACTTACTTTATTGTCCATGTTTGGTTTCTAGGTGATGTAGTTTGGTTTCTACACTTGGCTTTTTAGTTTGCTGTAATTTTCTTTACCTCTTTAGTTGTAGTCTGTCTTGTGATGAAGACTGGAATAATCCATGAAGACCATAGGTATTTTAATGAAATCTCCTTTAGTTTGATAAAGAATATATTTGGCGATGCTTAGTCTAGGCATTGTGTGTCCATTTGCCTTCTTAGCAGATCGTTCTTTCTACCTACAGTTAATTTAGACTGAGCTACTATTTGTTATGATGCAAATTAACCCAAATGCCTTTCATGGTCCTGGGATGTCTGAAGTAAAGTGTTATAAATTTGGGGTTCAGGAATCTTTGATGCACACTGCTAACCTCAACAGGCTGCTAGATTGAGCAAATATAAATGTAGAGCACTCAGCTATAGTTGAATTTCAGATAAACAACGGACAATTTTTCTTTAGAAATTTTTTTATAGCTTTGAACTTTAAAAAAATGATCAGAACTTTTAGGACATACTGAAGCTAAGTTTAACTGGGTTTCCTATGTTATATTAGGCAGAGACTTCAGGAAATTGATGGTAATTTGAAACTTGGCCACAACTAAAATTTATGAATGACTCTTCATCTTAGTGGATAAACGCTTTGGTTATCAATATAAAAATAAAATTTGGGTCTATATTGAGAAATAGATATTTGAAGGAAAATTAACAGTCTAACATTATGCATACCTGGGCTTCAGTTTTTAAAAGCTCATTATTGAGCTTATTCAGAAGACCAGTTGATGGTGTAATGTCTTTCTCTCACTCCTCCACTTCCCTTTTTTTGATGAAACAGGATTTCATTCTGTAGTCAGGCTGGTCTGGAACTTACTATGTAGCACAGGGTGGCCTCACACAGTTGGAAATTCTCTTGTCCAATGTGCCCTACACACATGGCTTTAGCGTTTCTTTTTTTTTTAATTTTTTTTGAGTTTCTTAAATGGTAAAGTAACATTTACTGGTCACTTAGTTTATGATGTGAATATAGTAGAGCAAAGTACCCTTGATAACAGTGACTAAAGACTCCCTCAGATATTTCCTGTCCATGTATAATATTCTCATGAAACTTTGCAAGGCCTTGGAAATGCCTATCACATCGACTGTGGTGACAGTATCATAGGTGCTTGAAGAGGTCATCAAATTATACACATTGAATATGTGCAGTTTTTGTATATCAGTTATACTCAACACAGCTGTTAAATTAGAATAAAAATAACATCTTTAAGAATAGTTGTATACTTGAGTATGCAGACTGCAAAATCCTGTATCTACCCCACCTTCTTTCATATGAAGTAGATCTATACATCTAGACCCCTTAGTCTCAGCTGTGCAATGAAAATGACACTCAGCACACTACTATAGAATAACTCTTGCATAGAATTACTGAGAAGCACTTTACTATATAATGTTCCTGTAGAATTATTCTTGACCAATCACACCTTTCTGATGTATGCTAATAGATTCCTCACAATAACTATAACACTATTACTTTACCAAGTAATTTTAGACACATTTAAAAAAAATTTAGTTCTTTCTTCAAATAAATATAGATTTATGGATATCAGTGTTGTGCAGGATGGAGATTATGTGGATGGCTACATAAGAAAAAGTTCTATGAATAAGTATTTTAGTTATGTCTCTATTATTTAGAGATGTAACTAAAGACACCCAGAAAGTTGAGCCCAGGGTAACATAGCAAGATTCTGCCTCAAAAATAAAAATAAAAACCATTATCATTTTTTCCAGTTATTCTACTGATTTTGGATGCACACCTTCAGTCATGGTCAGGAACTATTTTCTTTTTAAAATTTTTTTATTTATTTTTGTATGTGTATGAATGTACTGTCTGCATGCAGGTTTGTGCACCCGTGTGGTGCAATGCCGCGGAGGTCAGAAGAGGGTCTCGGATTCCCCTGGAACTGGAGTTCTCCTGGAAATGGAGTTTCAGACAGTTCTCGGCCGCCATGTCGGTGCTGGGGATCGAACCCGGGTCCTCTGTAAGAGCGGTCGGCGCTCTTAACCGCTAGGCCATCTCTCCAGCCCCAGGAACTATTTTCAAATTAATGACCAGATCCCTTAGGACTGGTTATACCCAGGCATCTTGATCTTTGTATCCTTTATCCCCTGTGAAGCTCAGTGCTCATTTATCTTTTCCTCACTAGAATATTATTGAAACTTTTGTTCCGGCATACTTGAGTATGATCTAGTCTTATTCATTTCCTTGCATAATAACTAAAATATTAATCTCCTAAAATTCTTAATTTGCTGCTATGTAAAATGTACTCTGTAAAATGTCGGTACTTATAGCTGTAAGTATATAAACTTTATGTATATTTAACATATAGTTATTTANACACACACACACACACACACACACACACACACACACACACCATACATATACACACACAAAGAAAAATAAACCCAACCCTCTTTAGGAACTTGTGGCAACAGATAGCTAATGGAAGGGGCAGAGACAGTCTCTTTCAAGCATGGGATTCTTGGTAGGTTAAGCACACCACAATGGATAGACCCACACTGAAGGACATTTGCAAACACAAATTAGACTCTTTGGGCTTTATTTTAAAATAAAGCACCTTAAACTGGTCGGGGGGGCGAATAAGGGTTTTGTGGTCTCCATTTAAGCATGCACATTTTCCAGCTTCAGGCTTGCATGAGCAGTGCTCTAGCCTGTCAGAGTGATTCATGTAGAGGGAGATGGAGCCTGTTCAGTGTGAGGAAATGGAAGTTGAGTTGAGGAGCTCGTGGCGAGGGATGGTCACCTACAGAGTTGACTGAATCACAATCTGTGGTGTGGTGAGGCTCCAGCTGGGGGAAAGGAGGCTCAAGCTGGATCAAAGGCCCTTGGTTGAGGAGATTGGGGATTGCTAGGAAGCCCAAGATGCCCGGTGAGGTGATATTCAGCAGTCTCACTTCAGCCTGGGACAAAAGTGATGAGGCCTGTGAAGTTGGTGGGAAAAGGGGGTCAACCCAAGGGTTTAAGGTTTGGGAAAGGCCAGGCTGGAGAATGTTGAGGGTGGTGTATAGAGGGGGTACCCAATGGGGTTGATGAAGGGGATCCTCAATCATGGTGGTTGCACAGGTACTGAGGGTTCTGGATAGAGGGGGTACCCAATGGGGTGGATGGAGGGGATACCTGAGAGTGGTGGGTGGAGGACTACCTGAGGGTGGTAGATGCAAGGGTACACCAGGGTGGTGGATGGAAGGGGAACCCGAGGGTAGTGGATGGGGGGTACTGGTCATTTCCCTTGTGTCCTCTCCTTATCTTACCCGGACAGCTGGGTGTTCTGAGGTTTTCTGGGAGTCCATTTGGTGAGGAGGACTCTCACCCGAATGTCCATCCCAGAGTTCATTTTCAGGCTCAGGGCCTCACTGATGGAGTCAGCCCACTCCTTGGAACAGTTGTACCTGCCGCTCCCATTCTTCTCACTTAACTCTTCCTCTTGTGTTCAATGTGCCTCTTTATCCACGGTGTTCAGGACCCCTATCTTGCACAGAGACCACTGTCATGCCTGTCAAGCTGGTAAGGGCCAGGGGCAGACCCTGAGTACATCAGAAGTTGGATGTTGATCCATCACATGATGATTCACAGAAGTCAGGAGCAAGTAGCTCAGGTAAACTCAGGGCTGGGCTGGGGAAGCAGCTCATTGGATAGAGTTTTTTTTTTTTTTTTTTTTTTTAATGTGTATGAAGTGTACTGTCTGCATGCAGGTCTGTGCACCCCTGTCATGCAATGCTGTGGAAGTCAGAAGAGGGCATCGGATTCTCCTGGAACTGGAGTTAAAGATGGTTCTTAGCCACCATGTGGGTGGTGGGAATCGAACCTGGGTCCTCTGCAACAGCAGTCAGTGCTCTTAACCACTGAGCCATCTCTCTAGACCCAGGAATGATTTTCTTCTGATGTGTCAGCCATCTCTTCACTCTGCTGATTGTTTCCTTTGCTGTGCAGAATGTTTTCACTTCAACCTCATCTCATTTGTCTATTTTTCTTCTGTTGCCTGTGCTTGCTGGATTGTTGCCAATTTTCTTTCTCAGACCAAAGTTGAGGAACTTTCCCCATCTGTTTTCCTTCTGCAAGTTTCAGAGTTTTGGTGTTACATTTTGTTAATCCATTGAGTTCATTTCTGTATGTGGCATGTGAACCTAGTTTCATTCTATTGTCTGTAGATATGTGTGAGTTCCCAAACTTATTTAGTGAAGAATCTGTCTTTTCTGCACCATGCGTTATTGGTATTGCTATTGGGAATCAGTTGACTATAAAAGCATGGGCTTATTTTTGGCCTCTATTCCATTGGTCTATGCATGTATTTAAGGTAATGTCATGGTATTTTTCAATAAAATATTTTTATTGGTGTTTTATGTGTTTCGTACATCATTTCTCAGTCCAATTTAGACACAATCCCTTTTTCATGCCCCCCACCCCACCCCGGTTTATGTCTTGCATCTTTTTTTATCTTTTAAAAATTTTTCTCTGCAGAGGTTTATTGCTTGGGCAGAGGTTAACTGTTTCATTCAGTTCTTTAGTCCAGTCTTTTTTGTCATTTTTGTTCCCTCCCATTTGTATTGCTCATATATATATATATATATATATATATGTCCCATATATGCCAAAATTATGACATTTGAAAATAAACTGTATGCTAATTCCAAAATATGTTTAAGAGTTCACATTTTTCTCTTTAATTTTATATTTCTCTAATATATGAATATATCCCTCCATACATATACCACAATTACAAAGTTGGAAAATAAATGGTCAATTAATTCTAGAGCCCCTTAAGGAATTCACATTATACAGCAGAGTTGCCTTAAGATAAAAAGAAATATAACATTAACTTCTCTCAGCTTACCTTTTGACTAGGGATTTGGTGCTAGCATCCACAAGTGAGGGATACCATTTGTCATTTGTTTTTCTGGGACTGTGTTACTTCACTTAGCATAATGGCTTCAAGTTGCATCCATTTACCTGCAAAGTTCTTGATGTCATCTTTCTTTATTGCTGCATAGAACTCCATTGTGTAGATGTACCACATTTTCTCTATCCACTCATCAGTTGAGGGACTTTTGGGTTGCTTCCAGCTCTTTGTTATTATGAAGAGGGCTGCAATAAACATAGATGTGCATTTATCTCTGCAGTAGGATGAATCTTTTGGGTATATACCGAGGAGTGGTATGACTGGGTCAGGTGGTAGGCTCATTTTCAGTTTCTTGAGAGTTCTCCACACTGCTTTCCATAGGGATTGCAGGAGTTTGCATTCCCACCAGAAGTGAATGAGTGTCCCCCTTTCCCCACAACTTCTCCAGCATTTGGTATCATTTGTTTTCTGGATAATAGCTAGTCTTACTGGAGTAAGATGAAATCTTAAGGTGGATACTATATCCTTGTCATATGTTTTGAACTCAGATTACATGATGTCTCTACATTTGTCCTTTTTGTTAATAACTTCATTTTAGTCAGGTCTTTTGTGGATCCATGCAAATAACTTATTTTCTATTCCTTAAAAGAATGTCCTGAGTATTTTGGAAAGAATTGCATTGAATTTGTAGATCACCTGGAGTAGTATAGATAGTACTGATGTTTCCAGTCCAGAAGTACAGGATATCTTTCCATTTATTTGTATCTATTTCAATTTCCTTCATCAATATCTTAAAATTTTTCTGTGTGAATGTTTTTCACATTCTCAGTTGAATTTATTCCTAAGTAATTTTGGTAGCTATCATATGTGGGGCTTTGTCTGACTTTTGGCTTTTACAAGGTTCACCATTAGTGTATGGAAACATTATTGATTTTTACGTGTGAATTTTGTGTTCTGTAACTTGGTTGAATTTTTATTTATTGTAAGAGGTTAGCAGTCTATGTTCAAGTTATTAGAACTTTATAAATGTAAGATGATGTTATCTGCAAACAGCGACAACTTGGAGTTTTCATTTCTGTTATGGAATGTTATCCCCTCAACATTGGCCACTTGAAAATGTTAAAGAAACTCTGCAAAAATATTTTCTTTTTTCATTTTGAGAGAGGGTTTTCCTATATAGCTCAGGCTGGGCTGGAACTTCAATCATCCCCCCCCGAGGCTCCCAAATTCTGGGTTTACAGGCCTGGCCTAAGAGGCCAGAAGAGAGCTTTGATTCCCTGGAACTGCCAGTGTGTGCATGCTGGGACCAGAATCATGGTCCTTTGCAAGAGCAACCAGTACTTTTAGCTCCTGATCCATCTCTCCAGTCCCTGGAGAGTAAATAAGACAGTATCTTTCTGGACATGGTTAGGCTGGCCATGAATTTATGATACCCTCAGCTTAGCCTCCCAAATAATGCCATTACAGGTGGGTTCAACTACTCTTGGCTCTATTCCCACTGTTTTGAAATTTGTTGTTTTCTTTATGCCTAACTTATTGTAGTAAGCTCCTCCGGACCAGCTGAAGAAGTTCAGGTCACGGCCAAGGAATGGAGGTGTGTAGATCGAGAAATCAGCACACAGACATCGAGAGTAGCATGAAAAGCAGGGAAGATGCGAACTCCCGCTAAACTCGTTTAATATGGGAAAGATCAGGCTTTATATATTATCCTCCTCTGCTTATTCTGGAAACGTATCAGGTGCTGATCAAACCACTGACTCAGCTGTTGCTTCTGAGCACAGGTTAAGTCTGTTCAATAGACAGGTAAGCACGCTGCTGCAGCTGTGTAACACTCTAAAACTATAAGTTTTAGAGTGTTTTGTCAGTGTTTCCTAGTATCTTACTTTCTGAGCATATGCTTTCAAAATGTGCTGTTATAATGCTGCCATACATACATACATACGTACATACATACATACATAAATATATACATACATACATAAATATATACATACATAAATGCATAGATATGATAGAAATATAATTCATGTCACTGGGTTCTAGCTTCTGTACCTTGAAACCCCTACCCCTATGGCATTTTACTAGTTTCCTTGCCTCTAATGGATATTCCAAATGAAATGCACACATCTAAAGATTCAAAGCTAATCTCCATTAATGAAAGAAAATATGCAAAGTTTGTCCTTCTGGGTCTGGATTACCTCACTCATGATGATTGTTTCCAGCTCCATCCATTTACCTGCAAGTTTCATTTTTCTCAACAGCTAAATAATATTCCATGGTGTGAATGTACCACATTTTCATTATCCACTCATCAGTTGATGGGCATTTAGGCTGTTTCCATCTCTTGCCTATTGTGAACAGAGCATTAATGAACATGGATGAAGAATAGTGGCATGAATGTTGAGGGAGTAACCAAACTCTTTTTTATTAGATTTAAGGCATGCATCACAACATGGAACCCACCCCTGGCACTGTTGCTGGGACCAAGAATCTGTGGCTACACAGGTCACAGGACCTAGGGGAGAACCTAGTGCTATCATTCTGCTAAATGGATATTGTATTTAACTAACTTCTAATTACTAATAGCTATGCCCATGGATTAATCATCTTTGAACCCACACCAGAGAAACTTCCTTTTGCAGTAAATGGTGACTAACATAAAGATGGTGATTAACAACTGGTTAAGGTGCAGAGAAAAAGTGATTGCAGAGTGATCATCCCTAAAGGAGATATCTGTACCACCTCCCCACCCTCAAGACTCAGGGAATCATTGTGGAAGAGGAAGCAGAAAGATTGTTAAGAAACAAAGATAGTGGATGACTACAAATAATAGTGTTTTCTGGACACAACAGGGTAGCAGCCCAAATGAACTCATAGTGGTTGTAGCAGCATGCACAAGACCTGCATGAGCTTAAGCCAGACTCAACACCAGAAGGAAGAATAGAGATAGACACCAAGTCCCACCCCAGGCTGAACGATTAGCAATTGCTAGCTGCTGGAGAGGAAAGAAGCAATCTTAGCTGAGCTGCACTCCACTAGCCATGTTTGCTTTAGGAGAAGTGTGTAATCAGATATAGCCAAAAGTTACTGCCACAAATTTCTAATTATCTCTTCTTGTGATGTAAATCAAAATTGTTTCCCTAATGAAAGTTTATGACCTCTTCATTCTCTAAAACTTCGAGTGAAGCCTGTATACTTGAAGAACCATTTTACTGAATATAAAATATTTGGATCACCATTCATTTTCTTGGTAACTTCAAAAATGTTAAAATTATGCCATAATAATGATGAACAACATTTATTAAAACATGTTTAATATTAATAATTTAATATTAATAATTTCACATGATTCGACCTTCTAATTTGTTTTCCAACTCTAAGGGTTACTTATTCATTTATGCCTCTGTAATGAGTATTCTGAGTTTATTATGCCTGGTAATGTACAATCAGCTTGGGGTGAGTTTGTAAATTAAGATGTTTTATGTGTTTCTTCATAAGAATGATTTATTCATGAGCTCTGACATCAGCAATGGCTTATTCTACAAGAGAGATGTTGGCCAGGGGATCCAAGGCCCCACAAAAGGTAAAGGCTCCTTGCCTCTAAACTGGGATACCTGCAAGAAGAGAGGCAATAAGGCCCTGCTGCCGAAGACCTGGCATTAACATGGGAAAGATGTATTGAGACCACACATGCAAGTGTACAGATGGCCTCTGGAACACCAGAGAGTGTTACCAAAGGCCACTAAACCAATAAAGCAAATATGGGTCTCCTTGATTCAAGCAAGACTCCACCGTCAGCACCAGCTACACCTCACCTGCCTGGAAATACTGTGCAGCAGAGGCAGCCATATGCCTGTATATCCCAAATCTAATTGGCTATTGGCTCTCTCCTTGGAGGAATAACCCATGGCTGATGCCACAAGCTTACATCCTCTACAGGTTAGGAGATGTTATAAGCCACAGTAAGACCCTGTCATATTTAACAGGAAAAACATGTAATTCATGGATTAACATATCATCCAAACATATGTGTCTATACCAAAGTAACCTACCATAACTATTAGTGCTGTTTAAATACCTATATATCTAATTGCTTGTGCTTCATTAGTAGGATCGAAAGGTTATTCCTGGACAAACTGTCAGCCCATGAAAGGAAACAGCCAGAATTGACCAGAGTCCAAGACGACAGCTCCAGAGAGAGTGGACTGTTTTGCTTCTCATTCATCTGTGCCCCTTTTCTTAGCCTAGGGAACAATCTGTGGAAGAGGGGGCATGGTAGAATGTAAGGGCTGCGATTGGGGTAAATGGTGAAACTGCAGCAATATAGTCTGGACACTCATTTGATCAACTTGATTGAACATACAACCCCTCACCCCCCGCTGGATGGTAGGGCTGTGGGTGTTTGGGCACAACAGCCTGCAAATTGGGTTTACATGAAGGATGCTTGTACTCATGGATTATCACTTAAAGCTAAAAAATGAAAAAAAACTGAGAGAAAGATGCAGGACAGTTATGGCAGATTGCATGATCTAGGATGGGGTGGGGGTGAGGAAGGGAAAGGGAAATATGCCTGAACTGAATTGGAAAATGATGTATGAAATGCACAAAGCATCAATAAAAAATGTTAGTTAAAAAAATAAGAATGATTTATTCATTATTTATTCATCTCATGTTCAACATCTGTTAATGTTACAGCTTTTATGGTAGTTTTTCCTTTTTTATCTATCATCTATCTATCATCTGTCTGTGTCTATTATCTATCTATCTATCATCTATCTATCATCTGTCTGAGATGAAAGTATAAGAAGTGCATGACACACATGCTTTGGAATAATTATTTGCATGTCTTCTTTATAATTTTCATGATCTAAAGGCTCTTTTTTCTTTCTTTTTTTCAGATACAGGTTGGATTCTCTAAATAGAATGGCTTTAAAACTTTATTTGCATATCTTTGCCTTCTCCATTACTCTTAACCAAACCAGGTGTAGAAGAGTTTTGCTCATCTGTCTTACATATTTTCACTTTTTTTAAAATTTTTATTTATTTCTGTATGTGTATGAATGTACTGTCTGCATGCAAGTTTGTGCACCCGTGTTGTGCAATTTTTTTTTTAATTTTTAGTATTTTCACTTTTACAACTAGTGTTGCCAATAAAGGATATAGTGTTTACATTTCAGTATGTGTTCCTCACACTCACTGTGGTGTGTGTGTGTGTGTGTGTGTGTGTGTGTGTGTGTGTTGAGATAAGGTTCTTTCTGTATCCCAGGATAGTCTTGAAATTACGATGGTCCTGATTCAGCTTTCTGAATGGCAACAGCTACTACATCTGGCAGAATCTATATTTTGACTATTGTTTTTTGGGTTGAAGACCTTGTTTGGTAGTAACTGACCTTTTATAGTTTTAATATTTATTTTAGACTCAGGGTATTGTTCTCTATGGTCTGTTTCATTTCTTTTTTCCCCATTTTTTTAAACAATAAGTAATAAGTTATGAGTACAAGCATCCTTCACGTAAAACCAATTTGCAAGCAGCTATGCCCAAACCCACACAGCCCAAGACTCCCACCATCCAGCTGGTGGGGCTTATAAGTACAATCATGTTGATCAAATAAGTGTCCAGACTATGTTGCTGTAGTTTCACCATTCACCCCAATCACAGCCCTTATATTCTACCATGCCCCCTCTTCCACAGATTGTTCCCTGGGTTTAGAAAAGGGGCACTGGTAGATGAGAAGCAAAACAGTCTACTTTCTCTGGAGGTGTCATTTTGGACTCTGATCAGTTCTGGCTGTTTCCTTTCATGGGTTGACAGTTTGCCCAGGAATAACCTTTCAATACTACTAATGAAGCACAAGCAATTAGGTATATAAGTATTTCAACAATACTAATTATTATGATAGGTTACTTTGGTATAGACACAGATGTTTGGATGGTATGCTAATGCATGAATTATACTTTTTCCTGTAAAAGATGACAAGGTCTTACTGTGTTTTATGACTTCTCCTAACAACTAGAGGATGTAAGCTTGTGGCATCAGCTGCAAAGTATTCCTCCAAGAAGAGAGCTAATAGCCAATTAGATTTGGGATATACAGACATGTGGCTGCCACTGCTGCACAGTATTTCCAGGCAGCTGAGGTATAGGTGATGCTGATGGAGGAGTCTTGCTTGACTCAAGGAGACCAATTTTTGCTTTATTGGTTTAGTGGCCTTTGGTAACACTCTCTGGCATTCCAGAGACCAACTGTACACTTGCAAGTGTGGTCTCAATACATCTTTCCCATGCTTGCATCATGTCTTTGACAGCAGGGCCTTATTGCCTCTCTTCTTGCAGGTATCCCAGTTTACAGGCAAGAAGCCTTTACCCTTTGGGGGGGGGCTTGGATCCCCTGGTCAACACCTCCTTACCAGAATAATTCATTGCTGATATCAGAGCTCTCCTGCATTAATATATTTTGCCTAAATGCACAGCTTGAAAAGACTTCAGTATTATATTTGGCTCTGAATAGAGAATAATCCTTTTCACGTTTCCTATGTCTATTAGTCAATTAAAAAAAGCAGTTATACCGGTTTTGTAAGAGATTACCTCTATAACAGTCAGCTCTAAATTACCATTAGAGAATGACTTCATTACCATCATGTATTTCTTTGTTCTATGAAAAGGAGGTAAGAAGGTCTCTCATATTAAAACTTTGTGGCCCCTAGAAGGTAAGGTTCATTAGGACTCATAACCAGTTGTTACAAATAGGATCCACAGAGATATTTGATGTCTGTAGCAGTCTGAGGCTTTTCTTCCCTTTAATGCTTAGATGGGCCAACATCTCTGCTGGTATTTCTTGGTATATCCTGCACAATGCAAAACTGTATCTTTTCTTTCTCAGCCATTAAGTTGGTGACGTTTTGACATGTGGGAACATACAAATCTTTTCCCATAGTTTTAAGATTTAAATTGAAAAATTGACAAAAAGGTTTAATATATAACTGTATCCCCCCCTTTTTTATTTTAGGTTTTTATTTTTTGACCCATGCGTCTCAAAAAGGCAGTTGTAGTGCACATACCTATAGGCAGAAATCAAGGTGTAAATTTCACTAAACTTACCCAAGCTGTTTTGGGTGACTCTATGTTGTTAATTTGGGAAGCAAGCTTAATTCCTTAAGTTAAATTATACTACAGGTAAAAGAGAATGTTACAAGATGATACTGTATAACACAAAAATTATAGAGAACGTTTGTATATGTTAATCCCAAGGTTACTGTTATACAGATTTTAAGTAAAACAAATGTGGACAACAATTTATATTTCCACTTAACTTAGATGTATTACTGTTTTTATTAAAACCTTTAAACCAATGTTGTTTAATATAGATATTTTTACTTTTACTGAGTCCTAAAGTACCATGTAGTTTGTAGATAGAGTTTGGGCAAAATTGGATACTTGTTAAACTCACATCATTTAAATATACATTAATCAAATATAGACACGTGTCCCTCTCCCACCCCTCCCACACCTCCAGTTTCACCATTTCAGTCAGTTTTTGATGCAGTCTTTCTGTTGTTGTTCTTTCCAATATGCATCTCTCCCCACAAGAAGTATTTACAACTGGGTTATTGACGCTAACATCCACAGATGAGGGATACCATTCCTCATTTGTTTTTCTGGGACTGTGCTACTTCACTTAACATAATATCTTCTAGTTCCACCCATTTACTTGCAAAGTTCATGATGTTATCTTTCTTTACTGGTGCATAGAACTCCATTGTGTACATGTACCACATTTTCTCTATCTACTCGTCAGTTGAGGGATATTTGGGTTGGTTCCAGCTTTTTGCTATTGTGAACAGAGCTGCAATAAATATAGCTGTGCATGTATTTCTGCAGTAAGATGAGTCTTGTGGGTATATACCCAGGAGTGGTATGACTGGGTCAAATGGCAAGTTCATTTTGAGTTTTCCAAGGGTTCTCCACACTACTTTCCATAGTGGGTGTACAAGTTTACATTCCCACCAGCAATGGATGAGTGTTCCCCTTTCCCCACAACCTCTCCAGCACTTGGTATCATTTGTTTTCTCGATCCTAGCCAGTCTTATCAGAGTGAGATGATATCTTAAAGTGGTTTTAATTTGCATTTCCCTAATTATTAGTGATGTTGAACACTTTTTGAGATGTTTCTCAGCCATCTCTAATTCCTCCTCTGTGAAGTCTCTATTCAGTTCTTTGCTCCATCTTTTGAGTGATTCATTTGTTTTCTTTCTTCTTTGTTTTTTGAGTAGCTTGTATACTCTGGAAATTAATGCTTTGTCAGATGTATCTGCTGTGAAGGTTTCCTCCCACTCTGTGGGTCTTCTCCTCACTTCCTTTATTGCTTCCTTTGATGTACAGAAGCTTTTGAGTTTAATGAGGTCCCATTTGTCAATTGTCGATCTTATTTCTTGTGCAGCTGCTGTCTGGTTTAGGAAGTCTTTTCCTACACCTATGTCTTGTAGTCTGCTGCCAACTTTTTCTTCTATCACCTCCAGAGTTTGGGGTTTCACGTTGAGGTCTTTGATCCATCTGGAATTGACTTTTGTACAGGGCAAGAGGGAGGGGTTTAATTTCATTCTTCTACAGGTGGTGATCCAGTTTTGCCAACACCACTTGTTGAAGATGCTGTCTTTCCTCCAATGTGTCTTCTTGGCCCCCCTTGTCAAATATGAGGTGGCTGAAATTGTATGTGCTCAGGTTTGGATCTTCAGTTTTTTTCCATTGGTCAACTGCTCTGTTTTTGTACCAGTACCAAGCTGTTTTTATGACTATAGCCCTGTAGTATAGTTTGAAGTCTGGTATAGAGATCCCCCCTGTATTGCTCTTTTCGCTCAGGGTTGCTTTGGCTATTCGGGGTCTTTTGTGTTTCCAATGAAATTAAGGATTTTTTTCCAAACCTGTGAAGGAACTCTTGGGGATTTTCATTGGGATTGCATTAAATCTGTACAAGAGTTTGGGTAGAATGGACATTTTTACTATGTTTGTTTTCCCAATCCATGAGCATGTGAGCTCTTTCCATCTTCTGATGTCTTCTTCAATTTCCTTCTTCAGGGGTATAAAATTTTTGTTGTAGAGATCCTTGGTGTCTTTGTTTAGGTTTGTCCCTAGGTATTTTATAGTTTATGAGGCTATTTTGAGTGGGAAGGTCTCCTTGTATTCCTTCTTCAGTTGCTTGTTGTTGGTGTAAAGAAAGGCTACTGATTTTTCTAGATTTATTTTGTATCCTGCCACTTTACTGAAGCTCTTAATTGTTTCTAGGCATTTTCTGGTGGAGTTCTTAGCATCCCTTAAGTAAAAAATCATATCATCAGCAAAAAGGGATAGATTGACTTCCTCTTTTCCAATTAGAACTCCTTTAATTTCCTTTTCTTGTCTTATTATCCTAGCAAGTGTTTCCAGCACTATATTGAAAAGGAGTGGTGACAGGGGCTGCCTTGCTGAGTGAGTTGCTACCTTTAAGGGGAATGCTTCTGTCATTTCCCCATTTAGGATGATATTGGCTATGGGTTTCCTGTATATGGCTTTGATTACATTGAGGAATGATCCTTCCAATCCAATTCCCTCTAGGACTTTAAGCATGAAGTGATGCTGGATTTTGTCAAAGGCCTTTTCCAGGTCAAATGAGATGACTGTATGGTTTTTGTTTTTTAGTTCATTTATATGTTTGATGATATTTATTGATTTTCATATATTGAGCCATCCCTGCATTTCTGGAATGAATCCAACTTGTTCATGGTGGATGATCTTCTTGATGTGGATCTGTATGCGATTTGCAAGTACTTTTTTTAGAATTTTTGCATCTGTGTTCATTAAGGAGATGGATCTATAGTTCTCCTTTTTGGTTGTACTTTTGCCTGGTTTTGGTATTGGAGTGATGCTGGCTCCACAGAAGGATTCTGGGAGAACTCCCTCTGTTTGTATCCTTCTAAACAACTTGAGTAGTAATGGTTGTAAGTCTTTTTGAAATATTTTATAGAATTCTGTGTGAAGTCATCTGGGCCTAGGCTTTTCTTGGTTGGGAGGCTTCTTATTACATCCTCAATTTCTTCATATATTATTGGTCTGGTTAAGCTGTTGATCTCTTCTTGGTTGAGCTTTGTTGATTCCCAGGATTTCAGATATTCATCCATTTCTTTTAGGTTTTCAAACTTAGTAGAGTATATCTTTTCGAAGTATTCCCATATGATTGTCTGGATCTTTTCATTGTCTGTTGTGATATTTCCCCTTTCATCACAAATTCTATTGATTTGGAGTTGTTCCTTCTTTCTTTTGGTTAACTTGGCTAGAGGTCTGTGTATCTTGTTTATTCTCTCAAAGAACCAACTTTTGGATTCATTGATTTTTTTGTATAGTTTTTTTTTTGTTTCTATTTCATTGACCTCTGCTCTGATTTTTGTTATTTATTCTTGTTTTCTGCCTTTAGGGTTCATTTGTTGTTGTCTCTCAAGTAGTTTTAGCTGCAGTGCTACATCATTCACTAGTGCTCTTTCTGTTTTCTTTGATGTAGGCACTTAGGGCTATAAACTTCACTCTTAAAACTGCTTTTAAAGTGTCCCATAGGTTTTATTGTGTTGTATTATCATTGTCATACAGTTCCAGGAATGTTTTTGTTTCTTTCTTTATTTCTTCCTTGACCCATTCATTATTCAGGAGAGTGTTGTTTAGTCTCCACGTGTTCTTGTGTGTTTTAGGGCTTATCCTGGAATTGTTATTGAGTTTTATTGCACTGTGGTCTGATAGAATGTGTGAGATTATTTCAATCTTTTTGTATTTGTTGAACTTTTTCCTGTGTCCCAGTATATGGTCTATTTTGGAGAATGATCCATAGGGTGCTGAGTAGAAAGTGTATTCTCTGATGTTTGGGTGGAATATTCGATAGCTGTCTGTGAGGTCCATTTGGTGTATTGTATCATTCAGTTCAGATGTCTCTCTGTTTATCCTTTGACCTGTTGATCTGTCTAATGGACTTAGTGGAGTATTGAAGTCCCCTACTATTAGTGTACTGGGGTTATTTTGTGCCTTGAGATCCTGAAGAGTTGTCTTTATAAAGTTTGGTGCACCAGAGTTTGGTGTATATATATTCATGATTGTGAGATCTTTATAGCCAATTGTTCCTTTAATAAAGATGTACTGGCCCTCTTTGTCTCTTTTCATTTCTTTTGCTTTGAAGTCTATTTTGTCTGATATTAAAATAGCAACACCTGCTTTCTTTTTTTGTACCATTTTCTTGGAATATTTTCTTCCATCCCTTCACTTTAATTTGGTGCCTATCCTTCAAATTGAGATGAGTTTCTTGTAGACAGCATATAGATGGATTTTGTTTCCTAATCCATTCTCCCAGTCTATATCTTTTGATTGGGGAATTTAGTCCATTAATATTTAAGGTTATAATTGAAAGATGGATGTTGCTTTCTTTCATCTTATTATCCATTTGGACTTTTAGTCTCTGATTCTACTCCTATGATTATGTTTTTATTAGTTTCTTTTCCTAGGTGCTTGGGGATAGTTGCTCCTCTCTTCTGCCCTTTGAGTTGCTTCAAATATTTTCTGGAGAGTTGGTTTTCTGGACATGTATTCTATCATCTTGTTTATGTCATGGAAGATTTTCTCTCTCTTTCAACTGTAATTGACATTTTTGCTGGATATAGTATTCTGGGTTGGCATCCATAGTCCTTTAACACAGGAAATGCTTTGCTCCATGTTCTTCTTGCTTTCATGGTTTGTTCCAAGAAGTCAGTTGTAATTCTGATGGGTTTCCCTTTGTATGTGACTTGTTTTTCTTTTGTAACTTTCAGAATTTTGTCTTTGTTTTGGGCATCTAGCATTTTAAATATGATATGGCATGAGGATTTTCTTTTCTGATCTTGTCTATTTGGAGTCCTATGTACTTCGTGTATTTGTATGGGTTTGTCTATTTTTAGTTTGGGGAAATTTTCATCTATTATTCTGTTAAAGATCTGATCAATGCTATTTTCTTGAGATTCTTCTCCTTTCCCTATATCTATGATGTGGAGCTTTGATCTTTTCCTAGTGTCCCATATTTCCTGCTTGTTCCACTTTTGTGTGTTTAAAAAATTTTCATAATCTTTCTTTGAGCTTTTTAGTTGCTCTGTGTTATCTTCCAGGTCTGATATTTTTTGTTCTGCTTCCTCCATTCTATTTCAGAGGCTTTTTCCTTTCCTTTCTTCTTGATTGGGTGAGTGTTCTATTTCCTTTTTCATTTTGTCCTGCGATTTCTTTAGTATTTCCATTTCTTTTTTGAGCTTCTCAATCTCTTCTTGGTGCTCCTTACTTCGCCGGTTGGCTTCTTTTTCAGTGTTTTTACTTCCTTCTGGAGTTTGTTTTTTTCTCCCTCTAGGTCTTTCTGGAATTTTTCCTTTTCTTCCTTTAGTTCTTTCCGAAGTTTGTCATTGTATCCCTCTAGGTCGTTTTTGAGTTTTTCATTCTCTCTCCTTATTTCTCTAACTTCTTCTTTATTTTCTTTAATTTCTCTGCAGAGGTCTGCAATTATTCCTGTAAGATATGTTTCTTGGGTCACATCCAGGGGGATTCCACTGTAGGTATCTCCTATGGGGTTGGTAGAGCTTGGTGCAGAATTATCCTGCACCTTTCCCATGCTATGCCTTCACTGTGTCCCTAGCATGAGGGTTTCCCTTTTTTTTTTTTTTTGCCTCTATTCCAATGTCAATCACAAATGTCTTTTCACGATGTTAGAGGATGGTTTTGCTTGCCTCCTTCCGATGCTTTTTTTTTCCCTCCTTGTTTAGGGAGTATTGACTTGTCTAGATTTCAGGCTTTCAATTTTGTTTACATATTGGATATTGGAAGTCTAAGTCATTCTTCCCTTCCTGTTCTGAAGGTTCTCCAAAAAAAATCCACTTGGATACTCTCTCATCAATTCCAGTTGGGGGCGGTATGCTTGACTTAGCCCACCCTGGTACCTGTCTGGAGTGAGTTCCAGCCTCCTGTGCTTTAGGAGCACCCTGCACAAAGACACAATGGCACTAAACCCACCTGGCACCTGCAAAGGTGAAGGGTGGCTCTGCCCAGACAGCTACCCCATACAAGGGTTTAGGGTTCAGACCCTTTTCCAGCAACCTAAGAGTCAATCCATCCTATAATCTACCTGTCTGGATTGAGTTCCAGGTTCCTGTGCTTCAGGAGCACCCCACACAAAGACACAATGGCACCAAACCCACATGTCACCAGCTGCAAAAAATCTGATCTGTTTTATTTCTAAGGATATAAGGAAAAATATTTAAAGTGGTCATGTAAATTGTATATACATTTACCTAAAAACAGTAGAGCCAAGGGCTATCTGATATTCTAGTAATACGATAAAGTGAGATTTAAGGTACATTTTAGAAGCACATGTAAATGAAGTTTTATATTAGCAATGAGACATCCTTATTTGCATGTCTACAAAAAGAAAACTGAGACATAATTATGAAAGGAAATAGAACAGGATAGACACTGAGTTATAATGCTGTTGATAACAGAAAGTCAGAATGCTCTGGGTGAGAGCTAGATTTTCCTACAATGATTTTTGCTTTGTTCTTAAGGGTAGAATCAGTAAAAGGAAAAAAACTCCCAAATATTAGTGTCAGCCTTTTGGAGAACTGAATAGCCTTAAAGTGTTTTGCAACCTCGTTTGTGCCATAATTGTGTCTTTAAAAGGTCATTCCAGTGTTCTATAAAGCCAGCTGCCTCAGGATAGAGGAAAGCATGGTAAGACATGAGTTCTATGACCATGAGCTACAGATATACATTTTTCACTATGAAGTGAGTATCTTGGTCAGAAGGGAGTCTGTGTAGATTATTATGATGGTGGGTAAGGCAACCTGTAATTTCATGTATGGTAGTTGTGACAGAAGCATTATATATATAGGAAAGGCAAATACATACCCAAAGTAGCTATTCCACAAGAGTTTCAAGCACTATATTGAAAAGGAATGGAGATAATGGGCAGCCTTCCCGAGTTCCTGATTTTAAGCAGAATACTTTTATTTTTTTCTCCATTTAGATTTATGATGGCTGTGGGTTTGTCATATATAGCTTTAATTATATTGAAGTATGTTCCTTCTAGTCTAATTCCCTCTAGGACTTTTAACATAAAGGCATGTTGAATTTTATCATAGGCCTTTTCTGTGTCAATTGAGATTTCCATGTGATTTTTGTCTTCAAGTCCATTTATATGACTTATGACATTTATTGAATTATGTATGTTGCACCATCCCTGCATCTCTGGAATAAATCTGACTTGGTCATAGTGTATGAACTTTTTAATGTGTGCCTGTGTGCAATTTGCAAGTATTTTGTTGAGAATTTTGCATCTAAATTCATTAAGGATATGGGTCTGTAGTTTTCTTTTTTGGTTGTATCTTTACCTTGTCTCTGTTTTAGAGTGATGCTGGCTTCATAGAAGGAATTTTAGAGTTCTCCCTCTGTTTCTGTCTTTTTTAATAACTTACATAATATTGGTTGTAGGTCCTCTTTAAATAATTGTTAGAATTCTGTCATAAATCCATCTGGGCCTGCACTTTTATTAGTTGCGGGGGGGGGTGTATTACTGTTTCAATATCCTTGTATGTTATGGGTCTGTTTAAGCTGTAGATCTCTTCTTGGTTACTCATATGAATTTTGATATTCACCCATTTTTTTTAGGTTTTCAAATGTAATTGAGTATAGGTTTTAAAGTATTCTGGTATAATGTTCTGGATCTTTTTTGTGTCTGTTATGATGTTTCCCACTTGATCTCAAGTTTTGTTGATTTGGAGTTGCTCTTTCTTTCTTTTGGTTAACTGGGCAAAGGGTCTGTATATCTTGTTTATCTTTTCAAAGAATCAGCTGTTGGTCTCATTGTTTCTTTGTATTGTTTTCTTTGCTTCTATTTCACTGATCTCTGCTCTGATTTTTGTTGTGTATTCTTGTCTACTGGTTTTGGGTTTCATTTGTTGTCTTTAAGGGTCTAGAGTTGCAATGTTAAGTCATTTAATGTAGGCACTTAGAGCGATATATTACCCCCTTAGGACTTTTTTTTTTGTCTTTTTGAGACAGTGTCTTCGCTCTGTAGACAAGGCTGGCCTTGAACTCACAGACATCCGCCTACCTCTGTCTCCCAAGTGCTAGGATTAAAGGCGTGTGCCACCACATCCTGCCTAGGACTTCTTTTAAAATGCCTTAGGGCTTTTGTTGTATTGTATTTTCCTTTTTGTTTAATTACAGGAACGCATTTCTTTCTTTCTTAATTTGTTGTATTGTATTTTCCTTTTCGTTTAATTACAGGAATACTTTTATTTCTTTCTTTTTTCAATTTGTTTATATTTTATTTCTGTATGTGTATGAATGTACTGTCTGCATGTAGGTCTGTGCATCCATGTCGTGCAATGCCTTGGAGGTCAGAAGAGGGTGTCAGATTCCCCTGGAACTGAAGTTCTCCTGGAATTGGAGTTACAGATGGTTCTCAGCCGCCATGTGGGTGCTGGGGATCGGACCTGGGTCCTCTGTAAGAGCAGTCGGAACTCTTAACAGCTAGGCCATCTCTCCGGCCCCTATTTCTTTCTTAATTTGTCCTTTGACCCATTAGTTTTTTCAGGAGTTTGTTATTATTCTCCATGAGTTCATGTTTTTTTAAGGCTTCTTCTGGTATTGGTAATATGTTTTATTGCACTGTTTTCTGATAGAATGCATGGAATGATTTAAGTTTTTTGTATTTGTTGAGGTTTGTTTTGTGTCCCAGTATGTGGTTGATTTTGGAGAAATTTCCATGGGGTGCTGAATAGAAAGTATATTCTTTGGTGTTTGGGTAGCATATTTGGTAATGTTTGTTAGGTCGATTTCATGTATCATATTCTTTAATTCACATGTCTCTCTATTTATTCTTTGTCCAGTTGACCTGTCTAATGGGCACAGTGAAGTAGTGAAATCCCCTACTACAAGTGTGTTGGGATTAATCTGTGTCTCAAAGACCTGTAGTATTGTGTTTATCAAGTTGGCATACCAGAGTTTGGTGTGTATGTATTCATGCTTTTAATATCTTCATGGTTAATTGTTCCTTTGGGGGAAGTTTGCCACTATGCAGAGGCCAGGTTCAGGTACTCACATGCAGGCTGGAACCAAGGGGAATATATATATATAATCTTTTTGAGACAGGATCTCTCTGTAGCCACAGCCAGTCTGAAACTTAGTGGGTAAACCAGGCTGGCCTGTATCTCACTTTGAGTTAATGTCTGTCCTTGAGGGTGAGATGGGTTTCTTGTAGAAAACAGAAAGATGAATTCAATATTTTGATCCAGTCTCGTACTGTATGTGTCTTGGTTGGGGGAGTTTATACCATTAATAATTAAGGTTATTATTGAGAGATGTGTGTTGCTTCCTTTCAACTTATTCTTTGTTTGCATTCTTGGTCTAGGTTTGTATTTACACTGTTATGCTTTTATTACTTTCTCTCTTTAGTTGCTTGGGGATAGTTGCTCCTTTCCTCTGTTCTTTGAATTGCTTCCAGTATTTTCTGAAGCNATAGACTTTAGTGTCTATTAGAGACACTGAACCCCTGTTTTAGTGTAGGCATGTTTAAATTTTTTGTATTTTTTATATATAGCCTTTTTGAGACAGGGTCTCCCTATAACCCCAGCTGTCCTGGAACTTGCTTTGTAGACCAGGCTGTCCTTGAACTCACAAAGTCCTGCCTGCCTCTGCCTCCCAAGTGCTAGGATTAAAGGTGTGGACAACCACATCCAGCTTGACATGTATTCTTTCATTTTGTTTATGTCATGAAATATTTTTCTTTTTCCTTCAACTGTCATTGACCTTTTTGCTGGGTATAGTAATCTGGGTTGGAATCTAAAGTTGTTTAGTACTGGGAATACTTCAGTCCACGTTTTTCTGGGTTTCATAGTTTGCACTGAGAAGTTAGCTGTAATTCTGATGGGTTTCTGCTTATATGTAATTTTTTTTGTTTTTGTTTTTCTCTTGTGGCTTTCAGTATTTTGTCTTTGTTTGGGGCATCTAGTGTTTTAACTATGATATAGAGTGGAGAATTTCTTTTCTGGTCTGGTCTACTTGGTGTTCTATGAGCTTTTGTATTTGTATAGGTTTGTCTTTTTTCAGTTTGGGAAAATTTTCTTCTACTTGGGATTCTCCTTCCTCAATCCCCATGATGAGGAGTTGGTCTTTTCATAATATCCCACATTTTCTGGTAATTCCACTCTTGTGTTTTAAAAAATTTTTCATAACCTTCACTTGAGCGTTTTAGTTGTTCCGTGTTATACTGCAGGTCTAAAATTCTATTTTCTGCTTCACCCATTCTTTTTCCGAGGCTTTTCCACATCCTTTCCTGTTGATTGGATGAATGTTCAATTTCTTTTTTCATTTCTTTCTGTGATTTCTTTAGTATTTCTACTTCCTTTTGAAACTTGTCATTCTCTACTTGTAGCTCCTTGCTTCGCTGGTCTGTTTCTTTTTTTCATTTCAACCTGGAATCTTTTAAGTGTTTCTACTTCCTTCTGGAGTTTATTCTCTCCCTCTAGTTCTTTTCAGAGTTTGTGTTTCTCTTCCTCTAGTTATTTTTGGAGTTTGTCATTCTCTCCCTCTAGTTCTTTCCAGAGCTTATCATTCTTTCCTTCTAGATCCTGAGTTTTTCATTTTCTCCCCTTAGTTCTCTGATTTGTTCTTTATATTCTTTGATTTCTTTGAATATGTCTATGACTGTTCTTCTAAGGTCCATGTTTTGGTTTCCTTCCAGGGGGATCTCATTCTTGGGATCTTCTATAGGACTGATAGATTTCAGTGTGGATTTATTATGAGCTTTTCCCATATTATTTTTCGTTGTGGCTTCAGCATGTGGGTTTACTTTTTTGTTTTGATTTTGGAGTTAGTCTCAAATATTAATATGGAAGATTGGTTGGTCACTCACTGTGCTTCCTGCTGTTCAGTTCCTCTATGTTGGCTGTACCACCTAGAATCACTAACACTGTGCCCACTGGATCCTCTGAACCACAATTCCACCAGCTTACTGGATCATCTTCATCTGCACCAGTACTTGGGTGGGCGTGGCTGGGTGACTCTGCCCAGGCCAATCACATGGGTGGTGGAGCATGGTGTCCACCTGGTCCCTGAGGCCCATGCCTCTGCTCCCCTGAAGTTTCCCAGCTCACCTGAGCATGTGCTGGTCTCCTGGGCATCTGGCCTTACTAGGATTTTTTTTTTTTTTGTATTTTTGAGATAGAGTCTCCCTTTAGTCCCAGCTTGCCTGGAACTTGCTCCTCAGATCAGGCTGGCCTTGAACTCACAGAGATCCACCTGCCTCTGCCTCCCAAGTGCTCAGATTAAGGGCATGCACCACCACACCCGGCACTAAAGATGGTTCTTAGCCACCATGTGTGTGCTGGAAATTGAACCTGGGTCATCTGCAAGAGCAATCAGTACTCTTAACCAGTTAGCCATCTCTCCAGCCTGGTTATTTTTAAAGGCTATTGTGATGGAAATTTTCCCTCAGCTTTCTTTCTCACCATTTTTTTTAAAGAACACAATTTAATTTCATATGTTTATTTTTGTGTCCTGATACTTTTCTGGAAGTATTTTTCAGTTCCAAGCATTTTCTTTTGCAGTCCTTGTGATCTTTGAAACATAGGAAGATGTTTCCTATAGTGGTATGATTTGACTTCTTTCTTTCTTCTTTGTATCCCTTTTATTTACTTATCATCTCTTATTGCTTGGGCTAGGACTTCAAGTACTATATTGAATAAGAATCAGGGAAAGGAACATCTTTGTCTTCTTTATTTGTTCTTTGGAACATGGTCTTCCTGTTGCTCCAGATGGCCTGGAATTTATGATGTAGAGTAGGCTGTCCTTGACTTTACAGGAATCCACTCGCCTTTGTTTCTTGAGTCCTGGGAACACAGACGTGAGCCACAATGCTCATCTCCTTACTTCACCAATCTTAATTTTATTTTTAGTTTTTCTGACAGAGTTCAATGTTGGCATAGGTTTGTCATTTTATAGACTTTATTATGTTTTAAGGTATGGTCTTTCTATTCTTAATTTCTTCAGGACTTTTTTCACAAATAGATATTAGGCTCCATAAAGTCCTTTTCTGCATCCAATTGTTATAATATTAAGATTTTTATACTTTATATGTTGTATTGACTATATCAAACAATTCTTTCATCCATAAAATGAATCCAAGTTGATTATGAGGAATGGCTTATTTATTTATTCAATCATTAATTCATTTATTATTATCTTTAAGTCTTAAGACTTTTTAAAAATTTTTTAAAATTTTTATTTATTTTTGTATGTGTATGAATGTACAGTCTGCCTGTAGGTTTGTACACCCGTGTCTTGCAATGCCACGGAGGTCAGAAGAGGGTCTCAGATTCCCCTGGAACTGGAGTTCTCTTGAAATTGGAGTTACAGATGGTTCTGAGCTGCCATGTGCGTGCTGTGGATCAAACCCAGGTCCTCCGAAAGAACAGTTGGTGCTCTTAATTGCTAGGCTATCTCTCCAGCCCCTTAAGACTTTTTTTTAAATTTTATTTATTTCTGTATGTGTATGAATGTACTGTCTGCATGCAAGTCTGTGCTCCCGTGTCGTGCAATGCCACGGAGGTCAGAAGAGGGTCTCAGATTCCCCTGGAACTGGAGTTCTCCTGGAATTGGAGTTTCAGACTGTTCTCGGCCGCCATGTGGGTGCTGCGGATCGAACCTGGGTCCTCTGTGAGAGCGGTCGGCGCTCTTAACCACTAGGCCATCTCTCCAGCCCCAAGACTTTTAAAATATGCTATTGAATTCATAAAATATCTTGAGAATTTCTCTATCCATATTTAACAGTAATAGTGGCCTACATTTAAAAATTTTATCCTGTGAGCTTAACCTGTTTTTGTAAAGTATAATATTGGCTATATAAAGTGAATTTGGTGGTGCTCCTTTCTTTTGCATTTCATAGACTAGTTTCAGGATTGTTGGTAATATTTCCTTAAATTTCCACTGGCCTGTGCCTTTGCTATCTGGGCAGCTTTTAAATATATTTGGGTTGTTTGTTAAATATGTTTGATTTTGTGTTCTCTTCATTTAATTTAGTTAGTTCATGCAGGTGTAGAAACTTACGCATTTCTTTTAGATTTTCTGATCTGCTTTTCATGTTTTTTTTAGGTTTAGATAGATCTTTTACATTTTTATACAATATAGTTTGAGGGTATTTAAGTCCCATCCCCTCACCTCCTCCCACTACCCCCTGTTGTTTTTATTTTATGGTTGTCATTTATTTGTTATATAACTTTGTTTTATATTGTCTTGATTTACTTTTGTTAGGTCATGTGAGGTTAGACATTCAGCTATTTATTTATGTTTTCCAATTTATTAAAATATAGTTTTATTAGAGTATGCCCAATAATACTCTGAAGTGCAAAGATGTATGTTGAAATCTCTCCCCTTTCATCTCTTATTAACTTCTCTCTTTCTCTCTCTCTCTCTCTTTCTCTTTCTTTCCTATTTTGCCTAAGGATTTGTCAATCTCGTTTATCTTTCCTAAACACCAAATCCTTGTTTTATTGATTCTTTGAATTGTTTTCTCTTTCTATTCATTAATATTTGACTCTGTTTTTTATTACATTTGCTTACTTTGCATTTATAGTTTTTAAGTAATATTTTTAATTCTGTGAGAATTTAATAGTGTGTTCTAGTCTGTCTTCCATTGCTGTGACAAAACACTCTGACAAACACCAGCTTGGGGAGGAAAGAGTTTATTCAGCTTACATCTCCTGGGTCACAGTTCATCACTTAGAGAGCCCAAGGCAGGAACTCAGGGCAGGAACCTGGAGGCAGGAGCTGAAGCGCAAGCCATGGATTAATGCTGTTTACTCGCTTGCTCCCCTGGCTCATGCCCAGCCTGCCTTCTTATACGGTACACAACCACCTGCCCAGGGTGGCACCACTCATTGTGGGCTGGGCCCTCCCACACTGCTGGACAATCAAGACAATACTCCGCAGATGTGGTCACAGGCCAATCCAATGGAGCCAATTCCCCAGTTGAGGCTCCCTCAACCCAGGTGTGTCAAGTTGACACTAAAGCTATCCAGCACAATTGACCCCTTGTCAACTTGACACACAAAACACATCACTATTAAACCACCACCTTTCCAGTTCTTATCCCCAAAGTATGATGTTAACATTAATCACAACCTAAGACAGTACAATCTTAAAAGCCCCATAGTCCTTAAAATGTCCAAACACTTAAAAGTTCACAGTCTGTTAAAAGTCTCTTAACTGTGGGCTGCTGTAAAATCCAAAACAAGTACTGTCTTATTTCAAAGGGAAGAATCAGGCACACTCAAACAAAACCTAAGTCCAGCAAAGTAGCTCAAGGCTGGACACCTGGAATTCACTCATGATCTTCTGGGCTCCAAAGGGTCTCAGCAGCTCCCCCTCTCTGACTCTACCATCCGTGGCACACACAGCTCATCTCGCAGGCCCAGGCCGACTCCATTACACACCTGCTGCTGCTCTTGGTGGTGGTCCCATGGTCCTGGCATCTCCAAAAAGCTGGGGTCACCACTGAAACTGAGGTAGTACCTTCACCAATGGCCTCTTATGACCTCTCCTGGTGCCAAATCTCAGCTTCTCTCCATGACCCCTGAAATCTTGGGGACTTTACTGCAACCAAGGCACACTTCCAACATTGGTCTTTCCTGACCCCTAACAGTGCCAATCCTCGGCTGCTCTCTGTGACCCCCTCAAATTTCAACACCAGAACCATATAGGAGACTCTTACATGTTACCAAGTCCTGCTTCTTGCTCAAGATGGAGGCTCAAGCCCCTTCTGGGTCATAGCTTCTCTGTGCTGACCCTGAAGAAAATTTTCCCAGATTTCACCACAGTGATGTTGGTCTCTTGTTACTTATAGCTGATTTTTCAGCCCCAGCTAACCAGCACCAATTGCCCCAGTACAACAAAGATTTCACTTCAGGTTCTGGTCTCTTGTTACTTACAGCTGATCCTTCAGTCCCAGCTGACCAGAACCCACAGATTACACAGTCTTGATGATCTCTGCTCCCCTTTGAAACTAAAAACTTCACAAGCCAGGTCTTCATCTTCTACAACTCCTTCAGCAAAACTGCTCCAAGCTCCACAGCAATGATATTTAGGCATTCAATGATCTTCCCAGCCCAAAGTTCCAAATGCCTCCACAATTGTGGTGGTTTGAATGAGTGTCCCCCATAGGCTTTAAGTATTCAGACATTTTGTCTCCAGTTGGTGGCACTGTTTTTGGAGGTCTTAGAAGGTGTGGCTGTGCTAGAGGAAGTATGTCACTGGGGGCAGGCTTAGTGAATTTAACAAGCCTTGTGGTCTCCAGTCACTCTCTCTCTCTGCTTCCTGTGCTCATTTCGAGATGTGACCCTCGGCTTGTTGCTCCAGCTCCAGCTGCCATGCCTCCCACTACAATGGACTCTAATTCGTTGGAACCATCAATCATAAGGTCAAATAAACTCTTCCTTTTATAAGTTCTTTTGGTCATGGTATTTTATCACAGCAACAGAAAAGTGACTAATACAGTTATTTGGTACCAGAGAGTGGGCTGTTGGCTGTGAAGAACCTGACCATGTGGATGTTTGGAGAAAGGTGGAAGACTTTGGAACTTTGGGCTAGAAAAGCTGTGACTACTGTAAGCAGAGCTTAATGGGCCATTCTAATAGAAGCCTGGAAGAAAGCATTTCTGCAAAAAATGTAGTTCCAGAGGAAAATAAAGACTTAGGCAGCACTGGGATATTTTGATAAAGAGTCTGGCAGCAGTTTGCCCACAGCCCAAATGCTTGCCTGATGCTATGTTGAAAAACAATGGACTAATGTCTTTGGTGGAGGATATTTCAAGACAACCTAATGTAGAAATGGTGGCGTGGCTTTTAATGGTGAATATTATACAGATCTACAGTGAAAAAGAGCAAATGGGGCAGAAGGAAATGCAGAATGTACAGTTTGGATCTGAAAAATACACTAGGAAGATTAAAGGTGTGGTCAAGGTATGTGAAGGAGAGGCTCCCTTTCATAAGGAGACTAAAGTGATTAAGTAGAGGCCTAGATATTTACAAGTAAACAATGGGATAGGTGAGATTCAAGTGATTAAGGAGAGGCCTCAAGATTTACAAGTAAACAACAGAATCAATACCTTCAGGGCAAGACCACACCCAGCTAATCCTCCAACAAGTCCAGGGCAGAGAAAAATTGCAAATGTGGTTAAAGTAGGGAGAGTCCATCCCGAACTTGCAGCCAGATTTGGCAATTTCATTCACGTGGTGCTGGCTTTACAGACATGAAGTTTGCAAGAGTGAAGGGGTCATCAGTTCTTCCCCCACGGTTTCAGAGAGCCACAGAGGCCAGGCAGAGTGCAGCAGGGGCATCCCTGAATAAAGAAGGCCCTGTTAGGCCATTGCGTGAAGCTGTGAATGTGAAGCCTGGTTGGCAGCAGAGACCCCAAGAAGACATTCGAGATGCCAGACCTGTGAGATATTTGCCAAGGAGAGCTGCATACAGGGAGTGGTACCAGCCTAAGAGAGAGATGTATGTTGCAAACAAATCTGGAAGAGCTGAGCCATCTAAGCCCTTTGGAAGTCAAGTCCCAGAAGTTGCACATGGAGCTATTGGACTTGGTGTTTGCCCTGCAGGTTTTCAGTCTTGTTTTGGTCCAGTATTTCCTCACTATGCCTCTATTCCTCCCTTTTGGAATGGGAATGTGTATTCAGTTCCACTGTATGATGGGAGTTTGTAATTTGCCTTTTGATTTTACAGGAGCTTACAGTTAGGAGATTGGCCTGAGTCTCAGAAGAGACTTTGGACTGTAGACTTTTGAATGGCATTGAAACTGGTAAAGACTATGGGGACTTTTAAGGTTGGACTAAATGCATTTTGCATTTTATATGGTCAGGAGCCTATGGGGGCCAGGGAGTGGAATGCAGTGGTTTGACTGAGTGTCCCCCATAGGCTTTAAGTATTCAGACATTTTGTCTCCAGTTGGTGGCACTGTTTTTGGAGGTCTTAGAAGGTGTGGCAACGCTATAGGAAGTATGTCAAGGGGGGCAGGCTTAGTGAGTTTAACAACCCTTGTGGTCTCCAGTTGCTCTCTCTCTGCTTCCTGTGCTTATTGTGAGATGTGACCCTTGGCTTGCTGCTCCAGCTCCAGCCACCATGCCTCCCACCACAATGGACTCTAATTCCCTGGAACCATCAATCGTAAGCTCAAATAAACTCTTCCTTTTATAAGTTCCTTTGGTCATGGTGTTTTATCACAGCGACAGAAAAGTGACTAATACAACAATCCTTCCCCAAAACACCAAGGTCAGGCCTGTCACAGCAGTACCCCACTCCTGGTACCAATTTCTGTTCTAGTTTGCCTTCCATTGCTGTGACAAAACACTCTGACACCAACTTGGGGAGGAAAAGGATTATTCAGCTTATATCTCCTGGGTCGCAGTTCATCACTTAGAGAGCCCAAGGCAGGACCTCAGGGCAGGAACCTGGAGGTAGGAGCTGAGGCATAGGCCATAGAAAAATGCTGTTTACTGGCTTGCTCCCCTGGCTCATGCCCAGCCTGCCTTCTTATACAGTACACCACAACCTGCCCAGGGTGGCACTACTCATTGTGGGCTGGACGCTCCCACATTGCTCAACAATCAAGACAATACTTCACAGACGTGGCCACAGGCCAGTCCAATGGAGCCAATTCCTCAATTGAGGCTCCCTCAACCCAGGTGTGTCAAGTTGACACTAAAGCTATCCAGCACATAGTGTATTTTAATCATACTCACCTCCCATTTCCTCCGAGATCCATCTCACTTCCCTACCCACCCACATTCACGTCCTCTTTTTTGCTTTATAAAATGCATCAAGTCTATTTGTGTGGTATAAATGCTCTTCTCGTGCTTCTACCTCTCCTGCATAGTGATTGACCTACCAGTGTCACCCTTTAAAGTAAAGTGACTTTCCCCCTCCCATTGATTATCCATTGGTAACACACCTCAGCTAGAAGTGGGGCATCATGCCCATCTCTCCTCCTCAATAGTGAGATGTTTTCTGGCGAGCTTGGGAAGGTCTTGCACATATTACCATAACTTCTGTGAACTCATATGTGTAACTGGCCCAGTGAGTCTGGAAACCACTACTGCACTGAAGTCATCTGTTGTGTCTGGTTCTTACAATCTTCCTATCTTTTCCTACACAGTTATTCCAGACAGGAAGGATGTGATCTAGATGTTCTGATTCAGGACTGGACACACTTCTGTTTCTTATTTCCCACATATTGATCCATTGTATTTTTATTTATATTTATCTTTAGGAAGTTTTAATATTTACCTTTTGGTCTCTTTTATAATCATTAATCATTTAATAGTGTTGTCAATTTCTATGAGTCTGTAAAGTTTTTGTCATATGTCTAGATGTGGATTTCTGTGATTATTCCATTAAGGTCAGTTCTAATATAAGAAATTAATTCAAATTTCTTTTATACATTATGACTTGTTTGTATTCTAAAATAGTATTTGTTTTAGAGAAAATTAGTGGGCTACTGAGAAGAATATGTATTCTACAATGTTTAGGTAGAAATATTCAGTAGATGTATGTTGAATCCACTTGATTTATAAAGTATTTTTCTGTCATGTTTCTTTGTTGAATTTATTTGGTCAGGATGACTTGTCTATTGGTGATAGGATCATATTAACATCACCTACAACATTGTATTCAAGCTGGTCTGTGCCTTTCCATTCGTTGCTGTTTGTTTGATGAAATTGAGTGCACCAAAGCTTAATGCATATGTATTTAGAATTGCTGTATGCACTTGATGTATTGCTGTTTTAATTGGTATGGAACAACCTTCTTTATCTCTTCTGAGTAATTTAAGTTTGAAGTCTACTTTGTCAAATACTAGTCTTGCTTACTACATCCATTTGGTTAGAGTGCCTTTTCCTTTAATTTACTCTAAAGCGCTATTTGTGTTTGTCAATGAGACACATTTCTTTGAGACAAGGAATATACAAGTCCTGTTTTTAAGTTCTCTATAATGTGTCTTTTGATTAGGGGATTAATATCATTAACATTCAGACTATCATTGAAAGGTGTGTATTAATTAATCTTTTCGCTGTATTTGTAATGTTTTTATACTTTCCTATTTTTCTTTTTCTAAAAGTTTATTTAATGTATATAAGTGTATTGCTGACATGTATGTAAATATACTCGTGTCATGCAGTTCCTGTGGAAGACTTGAGAATTTCCTAGAACTGGAATTATAGTTTTCTTTATTTTTTCACAGCACTTACAATATATCATACAATATGCCATATTTTACTTATATATGTCTCTTTGTTCTCACTAGATCACACCTAACGAAGGCAGATATTTTGGTTGATTCTGTTTTTTTTTTTCCACTATTATATTTCCAGCCCTGGAATGGTGCCTGACATATATGAGTCTAATATTTCTAAGCATTTTGTTAATACTTGTATAATATTCATGGTATGGTTCTTTGCCACCATGTTGTTGTTGGGATTCAAACCTGGGTCTTCTGCATGAGCAACCAGTACTTTTAACTACTGAGACATCTCTTCAGAGCAGCTCCTAATTTTCTTTAATTATCTTCCTTTCTGATACAGTGTATTCTTTCCTGCAGTGCCATATATATATATATATATATATATATATATATATATATATTTCTTTCAAATACCTTCTGTATTAATAGTCTTGAATTCATTCAGTTTTTGTTTTTTATTCAGTATGAAACTTTTTTTTTTTGCTCTTTGAATTATGAAGGAGAGCTTCAATGGTTCTAGGAATCTGAGTGACAGTTGTGATGTTGATCTTTATTGTCAACTTTCCTGGAGTCAGAATCATTGCAGAAAAATGTTAGTGGGTATGTCTCTAACGGCATCTCCAGCATATTTTAGGTAGAGATTGGATCCACTCTGAATGCTGTCTAACTGGGTTCCTGGATTGAAGAAAATGAAAATTCAGGATTAGAGCCCTTTTCAAGCCTTCTTGCTGCTGATGCAATGGGACCAACCGACCCACACTTCATAGCCATGACTTCTCTGCAATCATGGGCAGTACCCCCCAAATGTAAGCCAAGATGAGCACCTTTGTTTTTAATTTGTTAAACTATTCTGTCATACCAATGAGAAAACTCACTACTACAGAAAACTGGCACAGAGAATTGTGGCTGCTGTTGTGATAATACTGACCCATTCATTCATTAGCAGAGGGCCATGGGAGAATTTGCAATCTTGGGTTAGAAAAGCTATTGAATGATGTCAGCACTTAATGGGTCATTTTGTGGGATTTTGTAAGACCAGAATACTGAGAGAAACATGGCAAGTAGAGGCCCAGCTTATGAGGTTTCAGAGGAGAACAAAGACTCTTTCGGGAACTAGGGTATAGGCCATTCACAGTGTATTCTAGCAAAGAATCTAACTTCATTCTGCTCATGACTTGAATGAATCTAAAGTCAAAAGTAATGGACTAATCTGGAGGAGAAATTTTCAAGACAGGATAAGATTTGGTCTGTGTCGTGGTTGCTACTTACTACTCAGATCCAGGTCTACACTATGAGAAAGCAAAATGAGATTTTACAAAATGGAGCTTGGCCGGGCTTGGTAGAGCACCCCTTTAATCCTAGCACTCAGGAGGCAGAGACAGGCAGATTTCTGTGAGTTCAATGCCACCCTGGTCTACAGAGTGAGTTTCAGGCCAGCTGGGGCTACAGGGAGACCCTGTTTCAACCCCCCCCCCCAAAAAATTGGAGTTTGGCTGGGTGTGATAGCACACACCTTTAATCTCAGCACACAGGAGGCAGAGGCAGAGGCATAGAGATCTCTGTGAGATCAAGGACAGCATGGTCTATATTGTGAGTTCCTGGCCATCTGGGGTTATAAGGAGACCCTGTTTTAAAAGAAAAGAAAAGTGGAGCTTGGAAAAGAAATGAGTTTGTTGAAAGTTAAATGCAAGATAGTTTTATTGTTTTATTAATGATGTGTTTGGATTGTCAAATTGTCAAGGGATGGAACCGCGATCATTAATTTTCACTGATGACTGGGTTTAGAGTTGCCATGGTTACACACCTCTGGGTATATGTAGTGTTTCTTATTTTGTATTAAATATATTACCTGATGCTACTCATCAACTTGCTATGTAATGTAGAAAAGTAAAGTAACATTTTTCTTTACCTGCATACAATCCTACTAGCAAAATGTAAAGCCCTAAACATGTTTTGGAATAAACCTAGAGTTTATTTTCAGAGGTCATAATTTTGGTATACCTGAGGCATCCATATAGGCATATTTTGGAATGATATAAATTGTAAGGAACCTCCCACTCTGTGGGTTTTCTCTTCACTTCCTTGATTGTTTCTTTAGCTGTACAGAAGCTTTTGAGTTTGATGAGGTCCCACTTGTCAGCTGTTGTCCTTATTTCCTGTGCAGCTACTGTTTGATTTAGAAAGATTTTTGCTACGCCTATGTCTTGTAAGTTGCTGACCACTTTTTCTTCTATCACTTTCAGGGTTTCAGGTTTCAGGTTGAGATCTTTGATCCACTTGGAGTTTATTTTTGTACAGGCCAAGAGGAAGGGGTTTAATTTTGTTCTTCTACAAATGGTGATCCAGTTTTGCCAACACCATTTGCTGAAGATGCTATCTTTCCTCCACTGAGATTTTTTGGCCCCTTTGTCAAATATGAGGTGGCTGAAGTTATATGAGCTCAAGTTTGGATCTTCAATTTTGTTCCATTGGTCAATGGGTCTGTTTTTTTGCTAGTACCAGGCTGTCTTTATGACTATAGCCCTGTAATATAGCTTGAAGTCAGGTAATGTAATCCCTCCAGTATTGGACTTTTCACTGAGGGTTGCTTTAGGTATTTGGTGTGTTTTGCTTTTCCATATGAACTTAAGGATTTTTTTTCCAAGTCTGTGAAAAACCTTCACCACTGATACATCTGACAGAGCATTAACATCCAAAGTATATGAAATTCTTAAAAAACAAATAAGTAAGAAAACAATTGACCTACTCAAAAGATGGAGTAAAGAGATGAACAGAGACTTCACCAGTAAGGAAGTAAAAATAGCTGAGAAACATCTTAAAAAGTGTTCATAACCTACGGAAAAAGTTTAATAGCAATTTAAAAAAGTGTTCAACATCATTAATAATTAAGGAAATGCAAATTAAAACCACACTAAGGTATCATCTCATTCCAATAAGACTAGCCAAGATCAAGAAAAAAAAAAAAGACATCAAATGCTGGAGAGGTTGTGGGGAAAGGGGAACACTCATCCACTACTGGTGGGAATGTAAACTGGTACAAACTCAAAATGAGCCTACCACCTGACCCAGCCATACGACTCCTGGGTATATGCTCAGTACATCCTACTGCAAAGATACATGCACAGCTATGTTTATTGCAGCTCTCTTCACAATAGCAAAGAGCTGGAACCAACCCAAATGCCCTTCAACTGATGATTGGATAACAAAAATGTGGCACATCTACACAATGCAGTTCTATGCAGCAGTAAAGAAAGATGACATCATGAGCTTTGCTTGTAAATGGATGGAACTCAAAGCCATTATGCTAAGTGAAGTAACATGGTCCCAGAAAATAAAAAGGCGAATGGTTTCCCTCATTTGTGGATGCTAACACCAAATCCCCAGTCGGCAGGCTAACTGAGCAACTTTATTATTATATTTCATTGTATCTGAAAGCAACTGTACTATTCCAATGTGAATCTCTTAATGAGCTCTAGAATTGTCCTACCACTTGTATTCACACATTGTAATTACCATATATGGATGGAAGATATAAAAGAATGTAAAGTTACACTTCTTTTTACCTGCATGGAACTTTGCTGTTAAAATGTGAATCTCTAAATATGTTTTGGAATTAGCCTATAGTTTACTTTTAGAATTTGTAATTTTGATTTATGTGTGGAATGTATATATGCATATTTTGGAATAATATAAAATTAAAGGGAACCAAAAAAGAAAGAAAAACCTATTCAAAGAACTGACCAAAACAGTAAACTTGTGCATCTAAAAGGTTATAAAAGACTGAGAAAAAGATGCAAAACAGGACTCAACATTTATGACAGAATCCATGAGCTCTGCCGGGGGGCGGGGGGGAGTAAGGGGTGGGCATGGATGGAAGAATGAGTCTAAATCTGATTAAGAAATGTACACAGGGCTGGGCACGGTGACTCAAGCCTTTAATCCTAGCACTTGGGAGGCAGAGGCAGACAGATCTCTGTGAGTTCAAGGCCAGCCTGGTCTACAGAGTGAGTTCCAGGCCAGCTGAGACTAAAGGGAGAGCCTGTCTCAAAAATACCAAAAAAAAAAGAAAAGAATTCGTATGCAATGCAATCAATAAAAATTAACGTTAAAAAAATAAATTGTTAAGGAACAACCACAACAAAAAGACGGGGTCAAAAAACTGACTGCAAGAGTAAACTTCTGCCCCAAACAGTAAACTTCAGCATCAAAAAATTAAAAAAAAAAAAAAACCTGACAAAAAGATGAAAGATATGTATGGCAGAATGCATGAGCTCTGGCAGGGAGGGGTCAGGGAAGGGAAATTGGATCTAAACTTCATTAAGAAATGTTGTATGGAGTACACAAAACATCAATAAAAATGGAAAAAAAATAAAGTGTTTTCAGAACGGATTAACTGAGGAGGGAATACCCACCCTGAATATGGGCAGCACTGGCTCCTGCCTTGTGCTCCTAGGCTAGATTAAAGTGAAAAAGCTGATGGATGGCTACGATCCCATTTCATTGCCTACATGTATGAATATTTCAACTGATAAAATTATAATGAAAATAAGGAGATTGAGTAGGCTTGGGTTTTGTGCTGGTAATGAGAAAGCGACCCGAGCCCCATGTCTATGTTGGCTTCCTGACACTGGCTTCAATGTGACCTGCTGTCTCAGACTCCTGTTCCCATACATTCTCTCACTTTTTCCTTCTTTGTGTTGCTTTGTACTGGTATTTTGTCACAGCAATGAGAAAAGTAATACAGTAGTTATTGGCTTTGGAGCTTGCAGTATTTTGCTCCACACCTTGCTAGAATTTATGATTTCTGTTGAGAAATCTACTGTTATTTGGATGGATTGCTGTCTTTATATGTGATTTAATGACTCCCTTTTGCAACTTCAAATTTTCTTTCCTTGTTCTGTATGTTCAGTGTTTCAACTATATATGGGGTAGTTCTTTTCCTTGATCTTGTCTCCTTGTCATTCCACATGCCTCCTGTATCTGGATGATTAACTCTCTAGATTTGACAGATTTTCTGCTATGATTTAATGAGAATATTTCCATGTCTTTATTGTGCATTCATAGTTTCATGCCCCTGACCATAATGCACAAATTTTGTATCTTAATATTGCCTCATAGATCTCACATGTTCTTTTTATACTCTTTATTATTTTTTGACTTTGATGTCTTTGATTAAATTAACCACCTGGACACAAGTTCCATTAGTTTATCTTCCACTTGATCTTTTCTGTTAGAGAGTATCTGAACTGAATTTTTATTTTTTAAATTTTATTTTCGTATGTGTATGAATGTACTGTCTGCATGCAGGTTTGTGCACCCGTGTCGTGCAATGCCACGGAGGTCAGAAGAGGGTGTCGAATTCCCCTGGAACTGGAGTTAAAGATGGTTTTTAGCTGCCATGTGGGTGCTGGGGATCGAACCCAGGTCCTCTGCAAGAGCAGTCGGCACTCTTGGCCACTAGGCCATCTCTCCAGCCCCTGAACTGAATTTTTTATTTGATTTATTAAGTAAGGTATTCAGTTCCAAAATTTCAATTCTATTTTGCTCAGTATTTATCTTCTTAATTAGTTTTTATTAGTATGTCTTAATCATATATAAAAATACATTTCCTTATGCCATTTCCATATGTATAACAGAATGTATTTTTATCTTAATCATTCCCATTACTTTTTCTTGTATCTCTTCCACTCCTGTAAATTCTACTTCACTTCCCAAATAGTCCACCTTCTACTTTTTTTTTTCTTCTTGGTGAAGCAGAATTTAATTAGGATTGTTTGCTGGAACATGGGTGAGAGGTTATTAATAGGAGCTTATGGAACTTACCAGAAAAATTTTCCTTCCTCAGCAACCATTAACTGCCTGTATATTTTCAGGGAGAGTTTGGGTTTCCTATCACCCCTTATGCATTGCATGATTAAATGCTGATGAATCCAATTTTGCCCAGGTCATATGTGGATAATCACAATTTCTGAGCATTCAAGAGTGTAGTGGTCATCTCATATCCCGAGTTCAGTGATTGGCTCCCCTCCTTCTCATTCTCCACCTATCACTTTCTTTCTGCCTTTTTTTATGTGATGTTTCCTAAGACTTGGATGCTGTGATATAAATATTCTATTTAGGGCCGATAATTCAACAACCCCATTTTCTTTATTTTGACCAAATATAAATCTTCTTGGTAACTGACACCCACTATAAAAAAAGCTCCAAAGCTGATAGTAACATCAATATTGGGCTACACACATAAATATTTAGAAAACGGATTAATGGGTTTTATTTGGGAATAATCTCTTGATCCTTCATATTGTTTGTGTTCTTTCATTGTCATTTGGGGATATGGATGTCTTTTGTTGGTTGTATGCCTGATATAAAATTATAGTCTGTTTCATTGAAGTTTGATTCTGTTTGTATTTTTGATCTTGCTTGGTCAGGTTTTTCTCTGGTATGTAAAGTTTGTTGGTGTGCTTCATGTTCTCACATGAGAGTAGGCCAGTCTGTGGCAATCAGTAGGTAGCTCAAGGGCAAGGCAAGGATAGGGACAACCTGGGGAAGGCCTAGCAAGTTAGGCATGGTAGATGTGTCCCTGAGAATGCAGCTACTCTGGGATCAGGTCACAGTGGGCAGGGTCTGGATTAGGAAGCCAGTTCAGAGATATGAAGCAGGAAAAGCAGAAGAAGGCCTTGTGTCAAGGATAGAAGGAGGACAGATTTGAATGCTTACTGGTTTAACTATTCCTAATTTGCCTGTATTTGCAAAGATGCATGGAAGTAATATCATTAATATTGTCTGTCAAATGCTTATTTTACTATGTTTTTAATTTCATACATATATTTTTTATCATATTTACATTCACAAATGTAGATCATATATTAAGCCAAGTGATTCTTATTTTATTACAAATATTGTGTGAGCACATTTTCTGATATAATTTCTGTAAATGTATCAACAAAAAATGTACCATTAAAAATACCACATATCTAGGAAATTATTGTGTTAAATAACTTAAAGTCTTGGAGACAGCATGGAACAGACTCCAGTGGATGGAGCCAGACTGAAGGACATTTGGGGACAGAAATTTGACTTGATAGGTCTTAATATATATGACAGAGTACGTGAAATTCAGTGGGAAGGGGTTATAGAAGGGGTGCAGACAGGAGGAGGCATGTAACTATGATTAAATTATGTTGTATGAAATTTGCAAAAATAAAATTAAAAGACTACCATGATCACATTAGAACTCCTAGATAAAAGGAGAATTTTAGACAAAAAATCCCCAAACAAAACAAAACCAGAGCTGCAAAGGCAGCAGTTTCCAGTCCATGGGAACACTGGGAATGTTTATCTTCACACACTAAAGGACATAGTCAAAGGATTTTGTGGTCACATATCTTAATTTTTATTTAGTAGTTTTTATCTGAGTACATGCACTATTGCATACTATCTTCTCATTTATTCACAAATATGTGAATCATGGTTAGTTACTATTACAAGCAAGTGTAATCAGTTTCTCTTTCCTGATTTTCCATATTCTAGTTTTATATTCCATGAAACAATTTTATTTTTGGTAAAAATGGAGCAACTATGATAAAAGGAACATGCAGTAATAAAACTATATTAACATTAGTAAAATAACAATAGAAGAAATCATAAATTCTACTGCTAAGTGGTGCAGAGAGCATAGTTGGTCATCTACTGTAATGACTAATAAACCAATTAAAATCGTTTTCTTTTTTTTCCCTTATTAGTTTTTAATCTATTTGCACATTCCAAACATGTTAAGTAAAACATAAAAATATTGCTTCAGAAACCTCACATATAAAGTGAATCAATCCTTTTATATAAAGAAATCTGTAGGCATCAGACCATAAAACATAAGATAAATGAAAATGCTATAAAGATAGGTCAGCAGTTTAGAGCACTAGTTGCTCTTGCATAGGACCCAGATTTGATTTTCAGCACCAACATGGTAGCTAACAATGATCCATAACTTCAGTTCCAGAGGAATCTCAAGCCATCTTCTGACTTTTACACTTACTCCACAACATAGGTACACTTCCATACATGCAGGCAATACACTTATACACATAAAATTAAAATAATAGCTATAAAATAAATGAAAAATTTAAACTTCCAAAATAATATCTAATATCATATATTAGGTGGGACTGAATTCACTTTAAAATATATGTTTGGGCTGGAGAGATGGCCTAGCTGTTAGGAGCACCGCCGACCGCTCTTGCAGAGGACCCGGGTTCGATCCCCAGCACCCATATGGTGGCCGAGAACCGTCTGAAACTCCAATTTCAGGAGAACTCCAGTTCCAGGGGAATCCAACACCTCCGTGGCATTGCACGACATGGGTGCAGACTTGCATGCAGACAGTAGTACATTCATACACATACAGAAATAAATAAAATTAAAAAAAATAATTAAAAAATATGTTTGACATAAGCCTGTGAATGTAAGTCTGTATATATGAGTATGCATGTATTTGAGGATGTGTGTGTGCCTGTATGAATGTGTGTGTGTGTGTTATAAAACCCCAGGTAAAACATATGCGCTTTGCATAGATTCTACTTCTTGTTCCTTCTTTTGTTCTTTGGTCAAACACAAAATTTATGGCCTTTGAAACTATTCTAGCAGAAAATTTCCTCAGATCTCTTCATCCCCTGACATCCCTTCATGTGCAGGCACTGAGTTTGATGATTATGAAGACTTTGTTTTGAGTCCTCTGTCCCCAGATAGCCTGGGTTCCTTAGCTTTTTTTTTATGGAGCTGCATCCAATTTCATGACCATTGCAACAAGAACAACCACATATCAGTAAGAAATTCAGGATTTAATGAGTGAAAGGAAAAGTCACTATTTAAAAAGAAAAAAATACAGAGAAAGCGACATTGTGTTCTGCTCATTGGTTCCATGATCTACATGTCAAGATTGGACATAATTTCTGTATGGGTTGATTTTCCTTTGAGTCTTCCTGGAGGGTAAGTGTCGGTACACCAGGAACATCAAAGGAACCATAATGAAGAGTCTTGCTTCAGATGCTTGCACTTACCATCAAACTCTTTAAATGGAATAGCTGCCGGTTGCTGTTTTTGCTGGAAATGTGTGGGAATTTGCTGCAGAGTCAAGAGGATGATGGAACAGCTGAATATGAATGTAAGAATCAAATCCCATCAGACAGTGAGCATGGCTGAGTTACAGTCACCACATCTGCAGAAGATTTCAAAGATGTTTATCAATTCCATTACAAACAACTTAAGAATGTAGTACAAGTGAATAAGGTCTTTAAAGATTCCCTCACTGCATCGTTCCAGGTCATCCATTTCTCTGCAGACTCTCAGGTGGTTCTGGGATCTTTTCTTCTCTCACTGCACTTTAATTGCTGCAGTACCCTCACAGAAGCTTCCTTCAGTTGGCTGTTTGTTAGGATTAGGATGAATGAGTGCCAACATGGATACATGGAAGCAGAGGTGAAACCAAGAATAAATAACAGTCTGTTTTTTTCTCTGATGAAAAAAGCCAATGTTTCTATGAAAAGACCTATGAAATATAAAACAAATAGGGCAATGAAAGATATGAGAGCTTTCATGGCCTTCGCATGCCTTTCCTTGTTGATGTTTCTGAATCCTGCTATATTCAATTGCATCTGCCGGTTGTGTCTCCAAAGGGAGATGATTAACAGGAAACATGGAACCAGGGCCATCATAAAGAGGGAAATGGGTCCCATATTGGCAAAAATGCACTTAATAAAAAACTTAGTTTTCTCCGGGTGGGTTTGCCAGGATGTGTTTCTCTGTTGCAATTTAATATCTTTAATCACGTTCACAGCTAGTGGAAGAGTAACTGACCACATTATAAGGAAATACCCCATCAGAAAGACAAAAACCTTGTCAGTTCTTCTCTTCAACCAGAGAAATACAGAGTGGTAAAAATGAGCTATTTTCAAGAAATAGAAGATGTTGAGGCTGGTGGCAAAGAAGACACTCAGGGGATTAATAGTTATCCATATGTAGCTGAAGCATTCAGTTAGATCGCCAGAAGCCAGCACATGTGGAAATAATACTTTGGTATATGCATCTAAACTTATTATCCATATGAGAAAAATCCTGGAGATCACCAAGCCAGTTAGCATAATGTGAAACACAGAGAACTTCTTATTCCTAAAACAGTCAATGCAGGTCATAAGTCCGATAAATGCATTCCCTAAAACTCCCAGGACATTCTCAGTAGTTCCAATGAAAAGGAGGATGCCTTCTGCCACAGTCAGCATATCTGCTGATCTCTCAAATTGCTTCTGCTACAAGTGCTGTAGATTATCTGCAGCAGAATACCACATACAGTGTCTTCTTGATACAGAAGTGATTTTTATCTTCTTTCCTTAAATAAGTACCTGAAAGTGACTCAGGATCCGCTATGGTAGAATCAGAAATATCTTCATAGAGTTCCTTCCTGTTGTTTCCTTCAGACTTAGCTTGTCTGCAGAATGTATGCAAACAAAAATGCTTTCTTTCAATTTGTTAATAAGAAAATAACCGTTTCAGTTTCATGAATTTTACTTGTCACTTGAGACCACTTTGCATTTAATATGGAAAAAGTATTATATATATATAGATATATATATATATATATAGAGAGAGAGAGAGAGAGAGAGATACAAAAAAATCTTCATTTTATATTTGTATAGTATATGAACTTGAGACAAAAGTTTGCTCTCTGTGTGAACTAAGAGTCAGCATGAATTATGACATAGTTACTTAGGCAGAGAATAAGAAAAAAGCCTACAAAAATGTAAAGAAGATTGAAGGAGAGAGTAGACAAAAATGACTGCTCCTTTCAGAGGAAGAGCACTGCATAAACACCTCTCCACTTGGACTGTGTAAAGAAAGTATGGCCCCTTCACAGGGTTGGCTCTCGATGCATTCAAAGAATGATCCATCTCAATAAAGATTACTTCTGCCTCAGTCCAGTCCCTGCCATCCATCTCATAAATGGCCAATGGGCAGGGCAACATGGATGTATCCCTTTCTTGGGATGTGCCCTCCCATTTGAGAATTTTCCTTACTTTCCTTCCCAAATCTCCTTTGTTTTGCTCAATCCTTGGCTGTCTTTCCTTACTCTTCATGGTATGAGTTGAAAGAACCCCAAAGCCCCTGGCTCCAGGAAGCTTCGAAGACCATGATCGTCTAGCATGTTAACTCCAGGGGTCGGGCTCATATGAGCCAGGGGAGACTCCATTTCACTCAATCCTTAAAATTTGGATGTACCATGGAGCTCTGAGAGATAAGTTGAGAGGGTCTCAACCTTGCAGCCTTTGTGTTATGCACTGATGCCTATTTTGAATGTGAACTTCCAACATTTCAGTTTTATGAATCATTAATTCCATATTCTTTCTCAATCTAAAATCTTAAAAAAAACTATTTTATCTCTTATTTTTATTTTATGTGTATGGGTGTTTTGCCTGCATGTAAATGCACTCCTATCATATAATATCCACAGAGGTCAGAAGTGGGCCTTGGTTCCCTCCCTTGTAACTGGAGTTAGCCACGTGGGTGCTGGGAATGCAACTTGAGTCTTTCGCCAGAGCAGCCAGTGCTCTTAATTGCTGAGCTATCTCTACAGCCCCTCAACAAAGCACTCTGCCTATCTGCTTAAGACATGCTACAGAGTCTGTCTTAAACCTTGTCTTAGAAATTCACATGCTTTTAATCCTAGCACTTGGGAGGCAGAGGCAGGAAGATCTCTGTGAGTTCAAGGCCAGCTTGGTGTACAGAGAGAGTTCCAGGATAGCTGAGGTTACAGGGAACCCCTGTCTTGAAAAGACAAAGAAAAAGAAAAAGAAATCAATAGTCTTAGGCAACAATAATTCATTCTTCTTCAAAGCAATCCTTCCTACCAGTCTGCACTACAGAATACTTAGTGCTGTATTGCTATCTAGACTTCCTCCTTGTGAGACTCTAATCTCCTGTTTTTAATTCTAGATACTCACTAGTGGAGAAAGGGTTAATTTTAACTCACAATTCCAAGTTACAGTTCATCATGGTGGGGATTTCACAGTTTTAAGAATCATCACATTATGTGTGCAGTCAGAAGAGATCAATTTTAGGCCACTGAGCTGGCTCAGTGGGCAATGAGAGTTTTTTTCTGAGATACGCACAGTGGAAGGATAGGGCCAACTCCACATTGTCTTCTGATCTTCACATGTATACTATGGCATGAACATGTATACACACATGCACACACAAATATATGTAAAATGTCTGTACAAAAGGAGAGAGCATGCATGCCTTCAGTTGTCCAGCCTTCTCCCTCCTCACTCAGATATTTGGGATCTCCAAGCTTAAAGAAAAATTCTTCTCACCCTGGGTGGGTTGGTCTTCCAACACCAAGATCGAGTAATGTAATTAAGATAATCCCTCATAGAGATTTCTAGAGGCCCTTTATTCTGATGCTTCAAGTTGGCAAAATTGCAGGTATTCACACAATCTTCATTTTCCTCTGAGACCTCAATCATCTGGAAATGTAAGAAAATTAAATAACATTCTCAAAAGGCACCTGAGAAACTGACCAAGGAGCTTTATTTAATAAGAACTACCTTAAATACAGGAATAATTGCTACCTGCCCCACAAGAAGTCAGAATCCACTTAAAATGCTCTATGGAAAATTCTTTCTTACTAATGAATTTAAGTTTTTTTTTTAATTTTTATTTATTTATTTATTTATTTTTTATGTGTATGAATGTATTGTCTGCATGCAGGTCTGCGCACCCGTGTCGTGCGATGCCGCGGAGGTCAGAAGACGGCCTCGATTCCCCTGGAACTGGAGTTCTCCTGGAACCGGAGTCACAGACGGTTCTCAGCCGCCATGTGGGTGCTGGGGATCGAACCCGGGTCCTCTGCAAGAGCGGTCGTTGCTCTTAACCGCTAGGCCATCCCTCCAGCCCCATGAATTTAAGTTTTAAAAAGATTTTATTTACTTGAGGTAAAAATTTCAGGCCTTGATGGCTCATGTTCTATAGAATCTGCACACTCAAGGATGCACACTCATGTGAGTTCTGGATACCTCTGGGGACTTGTTTTTGCCGATACCTCCTCTCCATTTGCCCTACTTTAGAATTCATCTGTGAAGGTCCCTACACTCTAATACTGTCCACTCCATCAGTGTAAAGGTCACTGTACCTGGTGCTGGAATTATTCACTCTAGGGTCAAATAGTAGACCTTGATCCAGAGTTGTCTAACTGCCCATCTGACAACTGTGAGCTAGATATACCCTATACCTACAAGCCTATTGAGGGAGTTCTTCATCAAGAAGACAGATGAGTGCTCAATTGCTAAGCTGACACAAGAAAGCCTTACTTAAGGAATGGGTTCCCTTTCCCTGGTTCTTTTTTTGGGGGGGGTCTTTTCGAGACAGGGTCTCCCTGTAGCCCCAGCTGTCCTGGAACTCGCTCTGTAGACCAGGCTGGCCGTGAACTCACAAAGATCCACCTGCCTCTGCCTCCTGAGTGCTAGGATTAAAGGCGTGTGCCACCGCACCCGGCTGTCCCTGGTTATTTTATCCCTACTCCTTAATCCCCTCCTGGTATTTCATGATAAATTTTATACTTGCTCAGTTTAAAACCTACCTCAATTGGAAAAAAATTTTGGAAGACTTTACCTATGGATTTTGACTTGTGGCCTAATTACTTTTTGGATTTAATAGCTGACAATCTGATATGACCTGCCAACCCTTTCTAATCATGAGATTTCTCCCTTACCACATGGTCTATGGAAAAGAATGGGAAACAACATTCTAGTCAAGTCTTTTGACATCAGAGCAACAGAAGAAAAATATTACTAATGGTAGGATTTGTTATTCCTGACTTAAATTACTTTATTTTATTATTATTATTATTATTTTTACTTTTTAATTTTTGAAACAGGGTTTCCCTGTAACTCTCTGTGTAGACCAGGCTGGCCTTAAACTCACAGACATCCACCTGCCTCTGCCTGACTTACATTATTTTTCAGATATAGATAACCTCAAGCATACTCCATCTCAACAGAGGGTCTGCACATGGTTCTTAATTCATCATATATGAGACCTCACTCAAGTCTTTTTGTAGAATGAAATAATCCCATTTCTTGTCTTCAAGTAACCAATCACTCACTAGATACCTTTACCTGAGGTGCTTATTTCCTTAACTTACAACAGAATCCTGGAGTGTTCTCCTTGTTCTAGTAACACGATGGCCGTGTGGACCCTGTCTGGGCTTTTCCCACACTGAACAGCACACATACTCATGGCATTCTCTTTATCTCAGAACATGACAAACTTGAATGTATAAATAAAGGCAATATATAGAGTTATCATGAATTATTGACTTAATTTTTCCCTGTAGAGATTTAAGTAGAGGTGTTTTCACCACAGATGGGTGGTGAAACACACCAAATTAAGATTATGCCAAAATCCAAATTGCTGAACCCACGAGTTTATTAAAACTGCTTACAGAGCACAATTGAGTGGCTGCTTACAGGAGCATGTGTTTTCCCTAAAACACTGCATCAGTGCCACAAACTTTCATCCCATCATCTATGTTGATTTCATGGAAACTGCATCATGGCGTCCTCCCTTCTGTTACCCTTTCATCTTTCTGTATCTTCTAGCATCTCCCAAGTTCATTTTCAACTAGGGAAGAAGAGAAGGTAAGACTAGATATGGAATCAGGGGTCCTCTAAGCCCCGACTCTACTGCTCACTAGTGGTTGTCAATAGCTCAATTAGCATTGTCATAGATCTGGCTCCCTGTGTAGATTTGATGATTAGTGACTAAGGTTACCTGGCCAAAGTTAAAATGCATACAACAAACCACTTACTTTGGAAAATGGACTTAGCTTTTAATTAAAATGTAACCTCCTGTGGTTACAAATATATATGGACTTCTAAGGATTTGGAACTAGGATCCACAAATGAGAGCGAGTATGAATAGCTTATTTTTCCAAGTTGTGTTACCTCACTTAGTGTAACAGCTTCTAGTTCCATCAATTTACTTGTAAATTTCATTTAATTTTTCTTTAGCATGGAATATAACTACCCTGTGTAAATAAATAACATTTTCATTGTACATTCATCAGTTGAGGGATATTTACATTGTTTCCATTTCCCAGTTATTGTTAAAAGAGCAGAAATAAATATGGCAGAGCAAGTATGTCTGCAGTAGAATATTGAGTTGTTTGAGTATATGCCAAGTAATGGTATAGTGGATCATATGGTAGATCTATTTGTAGATTTTAAGAACTTTCTATGCTGATTTCTCCCATTGTGAAGTGGCCAGGCCTAAGTGACACATCTACAATGCAAATTCTATACCTAGGGCTGAGGGAACATCATGGAAGAGGGAGCAGAAAGAATATGTAAGAGCTGGAAGGCCAAGACATCTGGTGCTATTTGAGCATTCTAGACATGACAGGGAAGTGATATCAATGGAATATCCACATAAATTAGTCTAAAGAGCTGCATAATGAGAAATCCAGTTGACGTGCCAAGGTGGATGGTGAAAATTTCATACAGTCCCACTTCAAGAGCTACAGGAAATCAAATGATGTGGAGGGAGAGAGAATCAGTTTTCTCCAGAGACTAGCTCCCTGGGAGGTCATCTAATCCCAACTGGGCAGCCCTAAACACAGGCACACAGGAGCAATACTGAATGGACTCCAAATATATATATATATAATTTATATATATATATATATATTATATATATATTTGTGTGCACATATACATATATGTATGTAACAATAATAAAGAAAAGGACAGGAAGTTGAGAGGGAATGGGGGACATGGAAAGAGTTTTGAGAGGGACTAGGATGGATGGAAATAACACAAAAAACCCACATGTATGAAATTCTCAACGTAAAATAAAAAGGGGCTACAAACATGGCTCAGCAGTTAAGAGCACTGAGTTTTCTTTGCAGAGGACTGAGGTTTGGTTCCCAGCGCATACATGGTAGCTAACAACTGTCCATAACTCCAGTTCCAGGGATCTGACCTCTTCTGACCTCCGTGGGCATTGTATGACATGGGTGCATTACATATATGCAGGCAACACACACACACACACACACAGGCAACACACACAAACATATATAGTAAATAAAAATACTTGAAAAAAAACCTAAGTGTGTTCACTTTCAGAATTCTTAGGAATGTTTTTATTCACATATGCTCATTGTACTTAGTGTACTTTCCTAAAGACATTTTCTTCGTGTATATGATGTGCTTTGACATAAGCAAATCTCCATATCATCTCTTTTCTCTCCTTTCTTCTCTTTAGCTAGTCCATTTATTTCACTTAGTAAACTTCAAATCTATTTTCATGTTATGTTCATACACACATGCACACATACACACATGTGCATGTTCTTATGTATTTCTATAAAAACTAGGATTCACATAGCCAGGTGTCACAACTGAGAGAAGACAGGCAATACTTATATTTATGGATCTGAATTATTTTTTTAACAGAATGATTTCCAATTGCACCCGTTTTCTGCACATTACATAATTTCATTTTTATTTATGGCGGAATCAACCTCCATTGTGTCTATATAAAATATTAACTTATACATTCATCTGTTGAGGGGTCCCTCTCTCCTAGAAATCATTGCATGCCCTTAGCACCTCTCTCTCTCTGTCTCTGTCTCTGTCTCTGTCTCTCTCTCTCTCTCTCTCTCACACACACACACACACACACACACTTGCTCTTGTTATCTGAAGTAATGTACTGTGGGCTTGTAGCCCTTCCCCCTAGCAGCTGCAAAAGAAATTTATAGTACCATCTAGTAACTGGCTTCATATATGATGGGAGGTTATACAGCCATGTACAGTGGAACCTCTTCCCAGTTGCCAAAACATCATAAAGGTCAGACACACCCTTTGTTAGGAGCTTGATCTGAAGATTCTCTCTCTTTCAGAATCCCCTGTCATATTGCACATGCTAGTACTCTTACTCTTCCACTTTAGGCTCTTCTCTAAGCTTTTAAGGAATCCCCTCTTACCCTTTAAGGCCTTTCCATGTGGTCTTTGGTATGAATATGATCCCTTCTAAGGCCCTCCTACCTCAAGGGCTGACTGTGAGGACCAAGCTAACTCCCTTTTAGCTTGGTCAGCTCCATCTTGGCCTAGAGTTCACCCCAGGCCTTTGAAAAACAAAAGTGTAGCATAGATAAATTGATTCTTTATTAATAAAGTGATTTAACTTCTGCCACAAAGGCGACGACCAAGACGACCCATATTTCCACAGTTTTATTCTGAGTTTTTGTTTGATTGAGTCAGCATGGGTCTTGTGTATGCTGTCACCATTGTTGCAAATTCATAAGAGTAAGTTTTAACTTGTGTAAAAGCTTTTTAATGTCATGTAGTACCATTTGTAAATTATTAGAGTACTGTCCTGCTCTATTAAAGACTTTTTCTAAGAGTCCTTGGCTCTGTGTATACCTTGAAAAGTTTTTGTTTCCCTCACACTGCATCAGAGTTCAAAGTTTTTCATTAATGTTTTGATCTTGTTTGAGTTGATTTTTGTTCAAAGTGAATCAGAGATCAAAACGAAAACTTTTACATGTGGATATTCTGTTTTCCCAGAACTGTCTCTTACCAGCCAGAATATATATATATATTATATATTAGTATGTATATATATATATATATAATGGAAATAGGAAATGTGATATCTTGGTTACTAAGAGACCTTACAATGTTATGGTAGTCAAGAACTTTGGAACAGGCAAAGCTCTAAGACAGAAGATAAGATAGAAAAGAGAAAGGCAGACTGAAATCTTCCCCTCTACCTCTAATGGAAGTCTTTCCAGTAATCTTTCCCTGGACAGAAGCCTGTTTCTCCAGGATGTTACATTCCTGTAGCCTTAGTGATTGCTTGTTATCTGTAAACCACTTACTGATTACCACTGATGTGTTACATGCTGTTTGCTTATATTTGTTACATCAATGTGAAAGACCCCAAAGACTCAGGGAAATGGCTGACTCCTTTATGGAATGATCTGTGGGTCAGTCCTGCTAGCTGGATTAGCCCACTAGTTTAAAATAAATTCCCTCTCCTCACCTACTCTGTTCTCATGATTTTTCTGTAACATATATACTAATTAATTCTTTGAGAATTCCATGCGGTGTATTTTGATTGCACCCCCCCCACTTCACTCAGAACCACTTCCTTTCCCTCCCAACGTTGTGTTCTTTCTTTGCTATGTTTTGTAAGCCCATCAAGTCCACTCTCTGTTGTCAAATATTCCTCAGTGTGGAGCCTTCTCTGGAGGCTGGTCCACCTGCCAGGGGTCACTCCCATAAAGAAAATTGACTCTTCCCTAGTAGCTGTCAGTTAACGACTCTTCCCCCTAGAGGTGGGAGCTCCTGTCCTCCTTGCCCCCAGGCTTGTATTTTGTCTGGCTTGAGCTTTCAAGGTCTTGTGCATGCTGGCACAATCATTCTGAGTTCAAATGTGCAATTGCCCTGCTCTCTGGAAAACACTCTTATTCTTCCAGGTAAGTCACTTTACACTGAATTAAATCAGAGTAAAAGAGATTTGGAACCTTCCCTCATTCTTAATTCCAGATGAAATGGTTTCAGTTCTTCCACATTTAATGTAATGTTGGTTATAATTTTTAACACATAACCTTTATTATGCTGCAGTATGATTCCTCTATTCCTAGTCTCATCAGTGATTTTTACCATGAAGGCAGGGTGAATTTTGTTAAAGGTCTCCTCTGTATGCAGTTTAATGATCATGTTATTCTTGTCCCTAATTTCATTTTTTGCTGGAATGAACTGCATTTATTGATTTGCATATGCAGAAACATCTATGAATTCCTTTGAATTCCATCTTGGTCATGGTGTATGATTGTTCTTAATGTGTTCTTGAATTCAGTTTGTAATTTTCTATTGAGAAATTTTATATTCACACCCATCCTGATGCTGGCCCCATAGTTGCCTTTTGTTGTTTCCTTATCTTTAGGTTTGGTATAGTTTTAATTCTGGATTCTTAGAATGAACTTTGAAGAATGAATTACATATTGTTACATGCAGTTTTAATTCTGGTTTCTTAGAATGAACTTTGAAGAATAAATTACTTAAATTGGGAGCTATTTAGGAAGAAAGAATGCCATGGTGGCATTCTAAGTCCAGGTTCTTATTTTTTCACATAAATTTATTTATTTATTTTTTAACAAATCTAGAACGGTGTCCCACCCCCATTCCCCCACCCCACCAGAGCTCATGCATTCTGCCAAATATGCTTTTCATCTCTTTCTCAGTCTTTCTCAATATTCTCCCTGAGGAAGTTGACTGTTTTGAGTAGAAGTTCACTGTTTTAGTCAGTTCTTGATGCAGTCCTTTCTGTTGTTGTTGTTTCCAATATGCATCACTCCCAACTGCTTTGGACAAAAGCTCAAGGGGCCGTGCACGAGATATATGTACAACTCGGTAATTGGCAATAGCATCCACAGAAGAGGGATACCATTTGTCGTTTGTTTTTCTGGGACTGTGTCACTTCACTCAGCATGATGTCTTCTAGCTCCAGCCATTTTCCTGCAAAGCTCATGATGATATCTTTTTTTACTGCTGCATAGAACTCCATTGTGTAGATGTACCACATTTTCTCTATCCACTCATCAGTTGAGGGGCATTTGGGTTGGTTCCAGCTCCTTGCTTGTGAAGAGAGCTGAAATAAACATGGCCATGCATGTAGCTCTGTGGTGGGGTGAGTCTTGAGGGTACATGCCCAGGAGTGGTATGGCTGGGTCGGGTGGCAAGTTCATTCCAAGTCTTCCAAGGGTTCTCCACACTGCTTTCCATAGTGGCTGTATGAGTTTACATTCCCACCAGCCGTGGATGAGTGTTCCCTTTCCCCACAACCTCTCCAGCACTTGGTATCTTATCTTTTAAATGAATCTGTGTTGTCATAAGATGAGGATTTTGATAGGTGGGGTGTTGTCTTCAAGGTATCTTTGTTATAATGTTCTGCACAGAACATGCAAGTTTTCTTTAATGGGTTATTAAATTTAAAAAAGGGAACACAAAGTGGAGGGGGTAAAGAGGCAGTGGTGGATGTGGAAGGATTTGGGGGAGAAATTAGGGGGTAAATATGATCAAAACATATTGCGTGACATTCTCAAAAATTTAATAGAAATATTTATTTTGAAAAAGTTGCAATAAAATATGATTTTACAAAACTAATGTTCACAAATTTCAAAATTAATGTGAAAAATTCTACATTTAAATCATAAAATCATTTGCTTTAAAGCATTCACATTACTATGATTAAGAAGTTACAAGTGGCCCTGAATGTCCATAACAAACTTGGAAACTATGTTTACACAATGTTGTAAATGTATTTGGTGTCATAGAGTTGTAGCCTTAAATGATTAAAATAAGAAATCTTGTTGCACATATTTTATCACAAAAATGTTTATATGCATATTTGAAAAAAACCAACTTCAAAAGGTCAGGGCACAATAAATGCAACACAAGAAAAACTAGATGGAAATAAGAACAAATTTAAGTTTTAACAAATTTAAAATTTTTATTTTTAAAACTTAATACATGAGTATCCTCTTTGCAATGTTTACATCCCTCCCAGCCCTCCACCAACTCCTCCTATGCCCCCAACTCCCTCTCAATTTCTTGTCCTCTACTTCGATTATTATTTTTATACACACATACATTTATAAACATAAATATATATGTATTATAATGCACCAAGTCCATTTAGTGGTGCTCCCCTGTACCTGTGCTACAGATTCCCACTTGAATTAGATAGTCTTTTATAGATCCAGTCCCTGGAGAAAACTGATTCCTCCTCCCTCAGCATGCATTGATCATCTGCAGTTCTGATCTTGAGGTGGGACCCCATGACACTTTGGCATGTCAACTAGCTTTGTCATTATGCAGGTCTTGTTAGACGACCATACGTGGAAATTTCATGGCCGCAGCCTCCATGTCATGTCCAGAATACATTAACTACTGGCAAGTGTCTTGTTCCTCTGGCTCTTACATTCTTTCCACCCCTTCTTCCATGATGTTCCTTAGCCTTAGATGTAGCAGGTGCATTGGAGACGTGCTACTTAGGGCTGGACGCCTCACAGTTACTTGTTGTCTGTTTGACCAGTGGTGGAACTCTGTAATACTCTCCATCTGTTGTGGAAAGAAGCTTCTTTGATGAGTGGAGAGAGGTGCCCTTGTGCAGTGTATTCACCCAGGGGTAGCATCCCCGTAACACTGTGAGAAGACTACTTGAACCCAAATCTGAATACCTACCACAGGTACAATTCTAATTATACTGGGTTTAAAGTAGTATCACAGTGTGTATGAGAACCAACCCAACAAAATCAAAATCTTGTATAAATAACAGATTGGTTAATAACAACCTATGAATATGTGAGACATTAACATCAAGACTTGGTCTAAAAAAGAAAAAAGACTTGGTCTTGACAGATATGAGTCCCAGTCAATCGTTCCAGAAAAAAAAAAAAAAAAGACTGGGTCTGTGAAAACACCAGTAATGAATCCACTTTTATTAAACAATTTAACCACATGTATTTTCATATATCTTAGCTTTAATTTAGTGATATTTTAATGAATTATTGCATATTTTTATTATAATTTATAAAGCATAATTAACAACAACAACAACAAGAACAGAAAAGACTGAATCAAAGAACTGACTGAAACAGTGAACTTCTGCTCAAAACAGTCAACTTCCCCATGGAAAATATTGAGAAAGACTAAGAGATGAAAAGCATGTTTGGCAGAATGCATGAGCTCTGGCGGGGTAGGGGAATGAGCGGGAACATGGGTCTAGATTTGTTAAAAATAAATAAATAAATAAATTTATGTGAAAAAAAAGAAAAAAAAAGCATAATTAAGAAAATTGATATTACACACTTTTATTATTAAAAAATAACAAACTTAAGCTGGGCGTGGTGGTGCACGCCTTTAATCCTAGCACTTGGGAGGCAGAGGCAGGCAGATCTTTGTGAGTTCAAGGCCAGCCTGGTCTACAGAGTGAGTTCCAGGACAGCTGGGACTACAGGGAGACCCTGTCTCAAAAAGTCCAAACAAACAAACAAACAAACAAACTTATCCATCCAGTATGCATACGAATTTAATCCAAACATTTCTAACAAAGTACCACTTAACTCTTTGTCACTATTACATATCATCTCCGTGTCTATCATCTATGCTATATCTATGTTAACATTTACATAGAAACATATTAATCATGGCTACTTAAATATTGCAAGCATTTATAATAAACTTCCTTTCTACTTTTATGTTTCTAATTTTAGGTTCATGAAAACTTGCTACTTTTATGAAAAAATACATCTATAGACATAAAAGGAACAAGTATCAATAAAACTTTTAATTATAATTAAAATAGAAGTTGAAGAATTCATAAAAGAAACCATGAATAAATTTGAACTCATACAAATTACAAACATCACAAATTATTTTATAGGTAAAAAATTAAGGCAAAAATGTGTAAAATATAGATAGTATCGTGTTACTGTGAACAGAAGCTACAATTTATTTTATTTTTTATGTGTGTGAGAGTTATGAGTGTACGTATCTAAGTGCACCTGTGTCATACAGAGTATATGGAAGGCAAAAAAACGTGTTTGTTCCCCTAGAAATGGAGGTAGGAATGGTTGTTAGCTGTCTTGTGGGTTCTAGAATTCAAACTCAGGTCTTCTGTATGAACAGCTAGTACTCTTAACTGTTGAGCCAACTCTCCAGCCCTACATTAAAAATTATTGAACTTATGTGTATTTCAAACAGAACATCTCAACCGTCATTATACTCCCTCGTCCACTGGCACTGCATCCCCAGAACTCAGACATTCTATCATTTGCTTTAAGTCCTATCATGTCAAGTTAGTGTGCCCAGGTGTTCCTCAGTGCAAGTTCATCCACTGGAGTCTAGTCAGCCTATATACAGTACTTCCCTTTAAGAAGATCAGCCCTTCCTCGCCCAGCAATAATTCTTTGAATAAGATTGGGGCTTATTGCCCATTTCTACAGTTTTGTGTTTTTTTTTTTTTTTTCTGCTTGAGTTTGCATTGGCCTTATGCTTTCTGACATTATTGCTGTGGGCTTATATGAGCAAGGTCCCAGGAGCTTGAAGGACTCTATTTCCATATGATCACACATCTCCTCCTTGGCAATTACAATCTTTCTGCCCCTATTCTGCAATGGTCTCTGAGTCCTGGGTAGGTGAGGTTTGACAGAGGAGTCTTGTTTAACAACCCATCCTCTGCAGACTCCTACTTTCCATGCTTTGACCATTTGTGACTGTTTGTGTTCCTTGCCCTTTGTTGCATGAGGGGGCTTCATTAATGGGAATTACTACGTGCAAAATATGTATCCTTTTTACAGACAAGTATCCCAGTCACTACTCACCAAAGAAGTTTCTTTTGCACCAAAGGAAGAGTATTACATAGTAGTACAACTAACTGGTCACTCACACACACACACACACACACACACACACACACACACACACACATTGTGAATTGTCCAAGCCCAAGTGGCACATCTATAATGCAACCTCTACGCCTAAGGCTCATGGAACATACAAGGGGTTAAGAAGACATTAATAAGCTACAGATTTTTTTTTAAATTTATTAATTTTATTATTTCTGGATTTTTTTTTTTTATCTTTGTATGTGTATGAATGTACTGTCTGCATGCAGGTCTGTGCACCCGTGTCGTGCAATGCCACGGAGGTCAGAAGAGGGTCTCGGATTCCCCTGGAACTGGAGTTCTCCTGGAATTGGAGTTACAGACGGTTCTTAGCCGCCATGTGGGTGCTGGGGATCGAACCCGGGTCCTCTGCAAGAGCGTCGGTGCTCTTAACCGCTAGGCTATCTCTCCAGTCCCTAAGCTACAGATTTTTAAGAAAACTGTAAGACCCAAAAGTTAGGAAGAAAGGAAAGAGATAATGCATAAAATGTATGTGCTATTGATTAATAAACTTCTCAAAATATCAGTGCCATAGGGAATATGCATATATATTACAAAAGAGTGTTTCTGTAAACCAGAACAGTACTGAAAATTAGAATATTGAGTGATTTGATACTAGAGAAAGTTGATACTAATTCACTAGGTGACTGATTCCACTTCATGTAGGGAAATTTACCAGGTTTTAAGGGACTTACCAACTTTGTCCCCATTAGAATTTCCCCTAACGTACTTTAAACCCTTCTCTCTATGTACTGGTCACACAGAACGTTTACTTCCTGAGATGCCTTCTACCTGTTCTATGCTCATGTTTTCTCCTGCTGGAACTCCCTTGCTCTGTCCACCACACTCCTGACCTATTCAGGTCACACATTAAACCATTTTAACCTCAGTGACACTTTCACTACTCTTTTCTACCAAAGAAGCACATTTTAGGTACAAATATCTAAGTTGTTGCTTACTATTTTCATTCTAGGAAAATGAAAATAGTAAGCAAGATCTATTACATGGTGTCTTCTGCAGTAGTATATATTTCACATCCATCAGAGTTAAGTGTTCAAAACATTTATTGGATAAAGTGTTAGTATTCATGGTTCACAATCTTAGCTTTATGTTTATTTGAAATAGCAGAAAACTGAACCAAACTAAATATAAGCAACATGATAAAGATAAATATGCTACTGTACTTGTGCAAAATGACTTAGTGTAGCTCTCAAAATTATGTATTTATTTATTATTATTTTTTATGGATCTGCACATTCTAGATAGCACTTAAACATACAAACCTCACATAGAAAATGAATTGAGCCTTTATATATAGGAATATTTAGCTATCAGATCATAAGTAGAAGACCAAGTCATTATTGTTAAGTTTTCAACTAAGACAGTCACTTCACATATTAGATTGATTATAAAAGTTCTATTTAGGGGATGGGGAATTGGCTCAGTGAGTAAAAGTATTTGCTGTGCAAATGTGAATACCCAAGTTTAAATTCCCAGAACCCATGTAAAAGTGGGGCACCTAGTGCAACACCTGTAGTCCCAGGACTCCTACTGAGGAGCGGGAGGCAGAAAGAAGAGAAGGAAGTTCATGAGTCAGCTGGTTTGATGTATGGAATTTTACCAACAAAGAAATCCTGTCACAAACAAGGTGGAAGTTGAGGACCATCACACCCAAGGTTTATTTTTACCTCCACATATGCAACAAGGCCTGTGTAAATATGCATTTACACACTTGAATCCACATACACATAAACATATCCAATACCATCCACAATTGATTCTATTTACAAATCAATAATTCAAATACACGTGTACATAAGGTTTTCAAATCCTAAGTCAGATCATTGCATGTTTCACAGAGATCCTAAACTTGGTGCATTCTTTTGTACTTTGTTCAGACACCATATTAAGTCCTTTTGATTTGTTCTTCCTCTGATTCTTTCCTCAACTACAGTAGGTCTATGAATGCTTCATATCAAATCACTGGATTTGAAGAGTATGAAGACTCATTTCTTTAGTGCTCTGAACCTTAGTTCCCTAGATAGATTCTATTTCTCTAGCTCACTTTCAGAGCTGTATCTACTCTTCTGGCCATTGTTATAGATCAAACAGGTATGTGCCCCCAAAACGTTCAGATTAAAGTGATGAAAATAAGACTTTATAAGAAGCAGAAATGCATCTTGTTCTCTGCACCTCCAGCTTCTTAATGTCAAGATGGAGCATAACTTTGTATCTTTGTTTCTTTTTCTTGGATCTTCCTGGGGAAAAGAGTGTCAGCACTCCAGGGAGGCCAGGTGAGTCATAAAGAAAACTTATTTCAGAGGTTTATTCTTCCCAGTCTTTACATGGAATCATCTATGATGGATGTTTGTCCTCTGCCAAATATATGGAATATGTGGCAGAGTCAAGAGGCAGATCAAAGCATGGAATTTGCACAGAGTGCAAAATATATCTACTGAAGACTGAGTATCCCAGAGAATCAATCAAAGCAGTTGCCAGAGAATTCAATAATGTTCAGCTGTACAGTGAAAAACCAATGTGAAAGGGCTTCCAAGACAGCCTAGTTGTTTCAAGTGCTGGTTGTGCAAAAAGTATGACCGGAGTTCAACTCCTGGAACCCACGTAAAAAGCTGTGGCATGCATCTATAATCCAAGCAGAACTATGACAAGATGGGAGGTAGAAAGAATTGAACTTCCAGGAAGCTTTAGATCCAGCTAACCTGAAGTATTTGAGGGCAAAACAAAAGATAGACCCTATCTCAACAAGGTGGACCAGGAAAAGCAACCTCCAAGTTATCCTCTGACTAGTCAGGGTCTCTAGATTATACAGCTCATGTTCACATCACTAATGTGTGTGTGTGTGTGTGAGAGAGAGAGAGAGAGAGAGAAAGAGAGAGAGAGAGAGAGAGAGAGAAAGAGAGAGAGAGAGAATAATTAGAAAATAAATAAATGAAACGATTCCAAAACATAATGACATGAAAAAGGGCTTCTTGGATTTCCACCCTGGATTTTTCCAGATCTTCCATTTCTGTGCCACACTGTCCTGTGGCTCTGAGCTCGTTTCTTCTCTCACAGCACTTTATTTTCTGCAGTACTCTCACAGAGGCTCCTTTCAGCTGGTTGTTTGTTAGAATTAGGATGAATGAGTGGAGGCATGGGTATATGGATGCAGTTGCCAAACCAAAAATAAATAGCAGTGTGTTTTGGGGGATAAATAACCAGATCACTTCTATCATAATACCTATATTATGCGTGATGAAAAGGATGATAAAAGAAATTTAAAATTTCATGGCCTTCACATGAGCTTCTGTCTTGAGGTCTCTGCATCCTGAAACACTCGACTGCATCCTCCTGTTGTGTCTCCAAAAAGAAACGATTAAGAGGAAACAGGCAATTAGGGCCATCACAGAGAGGGAAATTACTCCAATATTGAGAACAACATAGTCAATATATAACTCACTTTTTTCCAGAAAGCTCTTCCAGGTTGTGTTTCTAGGCTTCATTTTATTATCTTTAATCATCTTGGCAACTAGTGGGAAAGAAGTTAACCAAGAGAAAAGCAAACACCCCATCAAAAAGATAAAAACTTTATCACTTCTCCTCTTCAACCAGAGAAATATGTAGTTGGCAAAGTTTGCTATCTTCAGAAAGTAGAAGGTGTTGAGGATGGTGGCAAGCCAAACATTCAGGTGATTTGTAGTTACCCATAGAAAGCTGATGTATTCAATTACATTGTTATGGATAAGCATATTTAGATAGAATATCTTTGCATATGCATCTAAATTTAATAGGCATATGAGAAAAATTCTAGAAATTGCCAAACCAGTCAGAATAAACCCAATCTTAGAGAACTTCTTTTTCTTGAACCAGTCAATGCAGTTTACAAGTCCAATAAATGCATTCCCTAAAATTCCCAACACTCACTCAGTACTTGCAATGAACAAGAGGATTACTTCTACCACACTCAGCATGCCTGCTGAACCCCAGGATTGATTCTGCTGCAGGAACTGTAGATTATCTTCTGCTGAATAGCTCATGTATGGACTGCTTCATAGAGGAGTGACTTTTATCTTCTTTTTTTTTTTTAATAAAAGCATCATATTACCTCACGAAGGCACTGTGGTAGAATTTAAAATACCTCCGTAGAGTTCTCTCCACTTGCTTCTGTAAGATTTAGCTTTTTTATAGAATGTGCTTCCAGACTAAATGCCTTCTTGTTATTTGTTAGTAAGCAAATGAGTTTCCATTGCATGTATTTTACTTGTCCCTCCGAGACTGTTTTGCATTGAATAAACTAAATTGTGAAGCATAAGTGTCAGATACATGTAGACAAGATATAAAATGCAAAATTTAACAGTGTATTTCATGTTTAAAAATAATAAATCAATCACTGGTCACAGTCTACATAGCCATAGTCAAAGCTTTTGTAAGATGAGACAGGGGTACCACTAGAGCCCACAGGTTTGAGACCAGCCTATGTAACATAGAATTGGATTTATTCTGAAAAAGTGTCCTATAAATTAAAAAAAAAAAAAAAAAAAAAACAGAAAGAAAAAAATAAAGGAAGACCAAAACATGAAAATCATCATAATGTTCATTGTTTTTTTTTTTTAATTTTATTTATTTCTGTATGTGTATGAATGTATTGTCTGCATGCAAGTCTGTGCACCCATGTCGTGCAATGCTGCGGAGGTCAGAAGAGGGTGTCGGATTCCCCTGGAACTGGAGTTCTCCTGGAATTGGAGTTTCAGACGGCTCTCGGCCGCCATGTGGGTGCTGGGGATCGAACCCGGGTCCTCTGTAAGAGCAGTCGGCGCTCTTAACTGCTAGGCCATCTCTCCAGCCCCATGTTCATTGTTTATAACACTGTTTAGGACCAATGAGATGGATCAGTGGGTAAAGGTGCTTGCCCCCAACCCTGAAAACCCTGACAACAATCTTTCTTCCCCCTCTTCAGCAATGTTCCCTGAGCCCTGGGTGGGTGAAGCTGAATATAGGTAGCTAGTCCATTTAACCACACTCTGTAGACTCCTAATCTTCACAGTTTTGCCAATTAGGCTCTTTTGGGTTCCTGGTCTCCTGTTGCATGGAGGAGCTTCCTTAAGGAGAGTTAAGAGGTAGTTAATGTCTTCTTGGGTCCTTGTTCTATGATGCTTGGGTCTTGTGTGTAGAGGCTGCATTATAGATGTGTCGCCTAGGAATGAGCAATTCACAGACCATGCCTGTGTGTGTCCAGTTGTGGAACGCTATACTATTCTTATCTGATGCAAAAGCAGCTTCTTTTCTGAGTTGTGTCTGAGATATTTGTCTGTAAATATAAGGCTACTTCTTTTGTAGTTAGTAAAAAGTTGCCTTAGCCTAAGGATGTGTCAACCTTGGGGAATTGTCTAAGATCTATGACCTCTCCAGTTGTGTGCATCTGGCTATATTAACAATACCACAGTGAGTTTCCTCCCACTGAGTGGGGATTAGGTTCAGTTGATTAGACATTGATTTCTCCAAAGATAGAAGTGCCACTATTGCACCCATGTCATATGCTGTGCTCGTCATTGATGTGGACATTTGGTCTTGAGGCTGATGTTGGACCATTGACTGCAGATATCTCAGAATGAGTGGCAGGTTGTTTAAATAACTGATTTTGCACATGGAATTAAAACCTCAAGAGGAAGTGAGATTCCCCAAAACAGTTTAGAAAACTTTAACAATGTTCAATGATAGAGTTAAAAACCAATAGCAGAGTATCATAAAATGTAAAAGGATTTCCACATTGGGTTATTTCTGTTCGTTCATTTCTCTGTGAGTATCTTGTGTAGCTTGGAGATCTTTCCTTTCCTCCAAGTGCTGTAGGCCAGAATGATTGAATTTAGAATAATATGGAATACAGGAGTTTCTGAGCTAACAATTCAGCCCAGGCAGGGAAATGGGCTACTAAAACAAGAGGTCATTTACATCCCTGTTACTGGAAAGCCAGATGGGATGCAGCTCCTAAGCCCTAAATTCTTTTGTTCCATGGGAAAACAATCCTGGGACAGTCTCCATTTGATTTAATATCTATCTCTCCTCCTTGTTAGTGCCTTTCTCTTAGTGTATACTTTAGATTAGGACTTGAGTACATCATGTTATTTTTAGACTGTCTTCCTTGCTTTCACCAGAATTTATGTATGCTCTTAAAGGGTAAATGCCTCCCCAAAGGCTGTTAATTCACCTGAGTCTTATCTCTTGGAGTTCTCTCTCCTCATCTCCTTTGTGTGAAACATGTTCCTTAAGAACCCTAGCCCTTCTCATGCACTTTCTGAGAGCCATGTGTTTCTCCCTATATAAGCTTGTGACAAAGTCAAGATAGTGAGATTTGCCATAGACTTACCATAGAGGTTTGCCCTAAGAACCTGCATGAAATTTTCCGAGAGAGATTTCCCATAGAGGCTTGCCATAAAGAGAAACTTGGAATAAAGATGTTTGCTTGAGACTCATACAGGGTTGTGTGATGCTTACTTAAAGAGGTTTTACAGTAAGGGCAAATCTCCTGGAGACCTGCTCTAGTGGGTCTTTACTCTGCTTTTGGCACAACTCCCAAGGAGTGAGGAGTGGGTCTAGTCCCCCACATCCCAGTTCTTTAACTGGCTCAGCAGCATTCTCAAAGAGGCTTGCTTCAGCTGATTGTCAGAACTAGAATAAATGAGTGACAGCAGGGATATGTGGATGTGATTAACCCCCAAATAAACAGCACTTTGTTTTCTGAATTAAAAAAAACACACACACTATTATGGCAATACCTATGATGCACAATATAAAGAGGATGATAAAATATATTAAAACCTTCATGGCCTTCACATAAGCTTCTGTGTTTGAGGTCTATGAACCTTGGGACAGTTGACTGCATCTGCTTCTTGTGTCTCCAGAGTGACTGGATTCCCACCCACATTGTATGAGTTCCTTTCCTCTATGCCCTTGCCTGCATTGCTTATAATTTGATATTTTTTATTTTCATTTTTTATTGATGCTTTGTGTATTTCATACATCATTTTCCAATTCAGTTCAGGCATATTTCCCTTTCCCTTATCCCCACTCCACCCCACCCCATCCCAGGTGAGATGAAATTCAGTGGAGTTTTTAATTTGAATTTCCTGGATATCCAATGATGCTTAGTAGTTTTTGAAATATTTGTTGACCAGTTGTATTCTTTTGAACTGTGTTCATTTCATTAGCCTATTTTTTGATTGAGATATTTGATGCTACTTAGTACTTTGAAGTTTTCTTATATTATAATAAATATTCCTACTATGCTAGATGTATAGATAGCTAGTAGAGATGTCCCAAGACTTTGTAGACTCTCTATTCAGTTATTTCATTTGGTAATTGAAGTAGTGATTAATTCACATTCCTGTTGGCAGTGTATAATTTTTCCCTTTTCTCTACATCCTCATCAGCATTTTTTGGCAACAGTTTTCTTTATGTTAGGGCATTCTGAGTGAGTCTAGATGGAATCTTAAAAAAGAATGTTTATTTCTCTAATGTCTAAGAATGTTGAATGATTTTTCAAATATTTATTTCTACATTCATTTAATTATTTCATGTATTTTACTCATTCTTTGTGGATTTCATACTTGTGTTTAATGTATTTTGATTATATCATCCCCTCCTACCTGTCTTTCTTCTCCTAGACCTTATTCTACCACATTCCCCTCCCCACTTCATGTTTTGTTTTCTTAACCCACTGAATACAATCAGTGCTGTGCATATGTGTATACATGTAAAGCCATATACTGGATCACAGAACTACCAGGGGCAAATTCTCTGAAGAAAATGACCTACCTACATCAACAGCCTACAAACTGACTAATCTCCTCAGCTAGGGTTGAGACTTCATGAATCCTTTCCTGCTGGAATTTTAACTGGCTTGATCTCATGCAAGACTTGTGCAGGACACAATGTTCACAATGAATTCATGTGTGCAACAGCCCTGCCATGTTCAGAAACCCTGTTTCATAGCAGTCCTTCTTATCCTCTTGGCTTTACAGATTTTTGCCCCTCTCTTCTGCAATGTTCACTCAACCATGTATTGAGGGTTAGTGATTGTATTAGTCACTTTTCCTGTTGCTGTGACAAAACCACCATGACCAAGGGAACTTATAAAAGGAAGAATTTATTTGAGCTTATGATTGACAGTTCCAGGGAATTAAGAGTCCATTGTGGCAGGGAGGCATGGTGGCTGGGGCTGGAGCAGAAAGCCAAGGTTCACATCTCCAATGAGCACAGTCAAGAGAGAAAGACTGGAAACTGGCAAGGCTTGTACATCCCCCAGTGATGTACTTCCTCCAGCATGGCCAACCTTTTAAGACCTCCAAACACAGTGCCACCAACTGGGGACAAAATGTCTGAATACTTAAAGCCTATGGGGGACATTCTCATTCGAAACACCACATACCATTCCCTGGCTCCCATAGGCTCATGACCATATAAAATGCAAAATGCATTTAGTCCAACCTTAAAAGTCCCAATAGTCTTTACCAGTCTCAATTCTATTCAAAAGTCTATAGTCCAAAGTCTCTCCTGAGACACAGGCTAATCTCTTAACTGTACGTGCTGAGTTAGAAATGCTACTCTACCAAGCAAGACTCCTCCATCAGCACCAGCTACACCTCACCTGCCTGGAAATACTGTGCAGCAGTGGCAGCCATATGTCTGTATATCCCAAATCTAATTGGCTATTAGCTTTCTCCTTGGAGGAATAACCCACGGCTGATGCCACAAGCTTACATCCTCTAATGGTTAGGAGATGTTATAAGCCACAGGAAGACCCTGTCATACTTAACAGAAGAAAATGTAATTCATGGATTAACATACCATCCAAACATCTGTGTCTATACCAAAGTAACCTACCATAACAATTAGTACTGTTTAAATACCTATATATCTAATTGTGTGTGCTTCATTAGTAGGATCGAAAGGCTATATATTATACTGTTTAAATACCTATATATCTAATTGCATGTGCTTCATTAGTAGGATCGAAAGGTTATGCCTGGACAAGCTGGCAGCCCATGAAAGGAAACAGCCAGAATTGACCAGAGACCAAGACAACAGCTCCAGAGAAAGTAGACTGTTTTGCTTCTCATCCACCCGTTCCCCTTTTCTAAGCCTAGGGAATAATCTGTGGAAGAGGGGGTGTGGTAGAATGTAAAGGCTGCAATTGGGGTGAATGGTGAAACTACAACAATACAGACTGGACACTCATTTGATCAACTTGATTGAACATACAAGCCCTCCCTGCTGGATGGTGGGACCCATGAGCTGTGTGGGTTTGGGCACAACTGCTTTCAAATTGGTTTTACATGAAGGATGTTTGTACTCACAAATTATCACTTATTGTTAAAAAAATGAAAACAAAACAAACAAACAAACAAAAAACAGAGAAAGATGCAGGAAAGTTACGGCAGAATGCATGATCTGGGATGGGTTGGGTGGGGTGGGGGGAAGGGAAAGGGATATATGCCTGAACTGAATTGGAAAATGATGTATGAAATACACAAAGCATCAATAAAAAATGAAAATTGAAAAAAAAATTGCCACTCTACCAAAGAATCTCTCAAGAGGCCAAAAACTGTGGAAGAAAAGCTTTAATAAATGAGCATTACATCAATGAAAAAATACAGAATACAACACAGAGACAGTGACAGAGACAGATCGATGCATAGGACTGAGCACACTCCCATGGGACTGGAGGGCAGCGGCCCCAAGGTCTGATCCTCTCACACTTTTATTCCCAGTTAGGCGATTTCTACTGTGGTTACAGTGACCCTTTCTCTGATTGGTGGGGTCTTGGTGGTTGCAGACCAGGCAGTTTTTCATTGGATCCGCCCACCTGTTCTGCATTTCTTTGTTTGAAAGAATGGTTGTGTTTAGCAGTGTGAAACCCCTTGGGAGGGTAATGGGCTCCTTAGTGGGTGAGAAGCACTCCTACAGGGCTGGGAAAGTTCATCCTGACCTCCGGTAGCTATGGGAACCAGACCTGCTTCAACTAGAGAGTTGCTTACCTCTTTCTCACCTAGTCCTAACATAACCTACTGTAAAATCAAAAGACAAATTACAAACTCCCGACATATAGTGGAACCAGATACACATTCCCATTCCAAAAGGGAGGAATAGAGGCATAGTGAGGAAATATTGGAGCAAAACAAGACGGACAGCCAGCAGGACAAACATCAAGTCCAGTAGCTCCATGTGTGACTTCTGGAGATTTACTTCCAAAGGCCTTAGATGGCTCAGCTCTTCCAGCTTTGTTTGCAACATACATCTCTTCCTTAGGCTGGTACCACTCCCTGTATGCAGCTCTCCTTAGCAAATATCTCACAGCTCTGACATCTTAAATATCTTCTTGGGGTCTCTACTGCCAACCAAGCTTCACATTCACAGCTTCATACAATGGCCTATCAGGGCCTTCTTTATACAGGGACACCCCTTCTGCCCTTTGCCTGGCCTCAGCAGCACTCTGAAACTGCAGAGGAAGAACTGATGACCCCTTCACTCTTGCATCCTTCATGCCTCTAAAGCCAGGACCATGTGAATGAAACTGCCTAGTTTGGTTGCAAGTTTGGGATGGACTCTGTCCTATTTCAACCACATTTGCAACTTTTCTCTGCCCTGGACTTGTTGGAGCAGAAAACTCTTTCTGTATTTTCCTTTCAAAAGTTGGAGGCTTAGCTGGGTGTGGTCTTGCCCTGAACGTACTGTTTCTGTTGTTTACTTGTAAATCTCGAGGCCTCTCCTTAATCACTTTAATCTCACTTTTTCCATTCTTTACTTGTATATAGATAGGCCTCTCCTTAATCACTTTAGTCTCCTTATCAAAAGGGAGCCTCACTTTCACTTGCCTTGGCCCTTTAATCTTCCTAGATTTTCAGATCCCAACTGTACATTCTGCATTTCTTTCTGCCCCATCTGCTCTTTTTCACTGTAGATACGCATGATATTCACCATTAATAGCCATGCCACCATTTCTACATTAGGCTATCTTGAAATATCCACTGCCAAAGACATTAGTCCATTGCTTTTTTTTTTTTTGTTTTTTTTTGTTTTCGATACAGGGTCTCCCTGTAGCCTCAGCTGTCCTGGAACTCACTCTGTAGACCAGGCTGGCCTTGAACTCACAAAGATCTGCCTGCCTCTGCCTCCCAAGTGCTAGGATTAAAGGCGTGTGCCACCATGCCTGGCAGTCCATTGCTTTTCAACTTAGCATCAGGCAAGCATTTGGGGTGCGGGCAAACTGCTGCCAGACTCTATCAAAATATCCCAGTTGCTGGGGCTGGAGAGATGGCCTAGTGTTTAAGAGCACTGACTGCTCTTGCAGAGGACCTGGGTTCGATCCGCAGCACCCACTTGACAGCTGAGAACCCTCTGTAACTCCAATTCCAGGAGAACTCTAGTTCCAGGGGAATCTGACACCCTCTTCTGACCTCTGTGGCATTGTATGACATGGGTGCACACACCTGCATGCAGACAGTACATTCATACACATACAGAAATAAATAAAATTTAAAAAATTAAAAAAAATCCCAGTTGCTGCCTAAGTCTTTATTTTCCTCTGGAACTACATTTTTTGCAGCAATGCTTTCTTCCAGGCTTCTACTAGAATGGCCCGTTAAGCTCTGCTTACATTAGTTGACAGCTTTTCTAGCCCAAAGTTCCAAAATCTTCCACATTCTCCAAACACACACATATGGTCAGGTTCTTCACAGACAACAGCCCACACTCTGGTACCAAATACATATTAGTCACTTTTCCTGATAAAACCACCATGACCAAGGGAAATTATAAAAGGAAGAGTTTATATGAGCTTATGATTGACAGTTCCAGGGAATTAAGAGTCCATTGTGGCAGGGAGGCATGGTGACTGGGGCTGGAGCAGAAAGCCAATGTTCACATCTCCAATGAGCACAGTAAAGAGAGAGAGACTGGAAACTGGCAAGGCTTGTTAAACTCCCTAAGCCCTCCCCCAGAGATGTGCTTCCTCCAGCATGGCCACACCTTCTAAGATCTCCAAAAACAGTGCCACCAACTGGGGACAAAATGTCTGAATACTTAAAGCCTATGGGGGACATTCTCATTCAAACCACCACAGTGATTGTAGATAGATGATATCTATCTATCTATCTATCTATCTATCTATCTATCTATCTATCTATCTATCTATCTATAGATAGATAGATGGATAGATCCCATTCAGGGCTGAGCAATCTAGAATTAGTCATTCTCTGCATTCTGATCAGTTGTGAGGCTTTGTGTTAATCACATTCACTACAAAAAGAAGCTTCTCAGATTATCAGAGGAAGGGTAAAGGCTGTAGTAGTCTATGGGAATTCAAGTATGTAGAAGGCAGTTTGAACTAGGTCTATCTAGAAAAATAACAGTAGCAGATAATCCCCTAAGGTCTATGACCTCCTCAGCCATAGGTTCTCAGTTAGGTTTATGGTACCAGATATGTTTCATGCTATGGAGTGTACTTTAATCCAATCAGAAGATGGCTGTTTATTCCCTTACTGTTCACACCACTATTATATCCATGAATACATTTTTATGAAGGTCAGTCATTACTGTAGTTACATGGGCTGCATCTTGTTAAGACTGTTAATGACTTTTCTCCCTTGGCATCTTATATAGCACCTTCTGGCACTATGAATGAATGAATGCCAGCTAGTAGGATGAATCTTCCACATGCCAGTACCACCTGGGTACCTCAATGTCACATGACCCAGCTTGCTGTGTCTTCACCAATAAGGTCCTATCCAGATTTCAAGAGTAACCAAGAGCATTGACAAGAGTTTGTTTTGTTAGGGAGGGGGTCTATGGGACACAACTGGCCAACAACTTGAAGGGTGATATTCCATACCTGGCACTGGGCTTTTCTTTGATAATCTAAGGAATCAGAGAGATTGCTTCATTTCAAATCACTAGAGTTGAATAGTATGAAGACTCATGCAATGTGATGTAGTGCTCTGATTCCCTCCTACACAGATAGACTCTGTTTCTCTAGCTATTTCTCACAGAGCTTCACCCATTATTATGACCATCACTATTACATCAAACATCAACTCTAACAAGAACTTTGGGATTTAATGGGCAAGGATAACAGTAATTTTGTAAGAAGTGAAAACACCCACACACACACACAAAAAGCTGGGCGTGGTGGCACACCCCTTTCATCCTAGCACTTGCCAGGCAGAGACAGGCGGATCTTTGTGAGTTCAAGGCCAGCCTGGTCTACAAGGTGAGTTCCAGGACAGCTGGAGCTACAGGGAGACCAAGTATTGAAAAGAGCAACAACAACAAAAAAGTGAAAACACCCTCAAAATAAATATCCCTTTATGCTCTACAGTTCCATATTCAAATGTCAATATTGATTTTATAACATATTTTTATTGAATTTTTATGGATTTATTTTTTATTTATTATTTTATTTTATGTGTATGAGTATATTGCCTGCATATTTGGTTTTTTTGGGTTTTTTGTTTTTTTTAATTATTTTCTTTTAATATATATTTTGTACAAGATTATCAAACCTAGACCAGTGTCCCCCACCCTATCACCCCACCCCACCAGAGCTCATGTATTTTGCCAAACATGCTTTTCATCTCTTTCTCAGTCTTTCTTGATATTCTCCATGTGGAAGTTGACTGTTTTGAGCAGAAGTTCACTGTTTCAGTCAGTTATTTGATGCAGTCCTTTCTGTTGTTGTTGTCGTTGTTGTTGTTGTTGTTGTTTCCAATATGCATCACTCCCAACTGCTTGGACAAAAGCTCAAGGGGCCATGTGCAAGAAATACAAATACGTAATTGGCACTATCATCCACAGATAAGGGATACCATTCGTCATTTGTTTTTCTGGGACTGTGTTACTTCACTCAGGATGATGTCCTCTAGCTCCAGCCATTTTCCGGCAAAGCTCATGATGTCATCTTTCTTTACTGCTGCATAGAACTCCATTGTGTAGATGTACCACATTTTCTCTATCCACTCGTTAGTTGAGGGGCATTTGGGATGGTTCCAGCTCCTTGCTATTGTGAAGAGAGCTGCAATAAACATGGCCGTGCATGTATCTCTGTGGTGGCGTAAGTCTTGAGGGTACATGCCCAGGAGTGGTATGGCTGGGTCGGGTGGCAAGTTCATTCCAAGTCTTCCAAGGGTTCTCCACACTGCTTTCCATAGTGGCTGTACAAGTTTACATTCCCACCAGCAGTGGATGAGTGTTCCCCTTTCCCCACAACCTCTCCAGCACTTGGTATCATTTGTTTTCTTGATCCTAGCCAGTCTTATTGGAGTAAGATGATATCTTAAAGTGGTTTTCATTTGCATTTCCTTAATGATTAGTGATGTTGAGCAGTTCTTGAGGTGTTTCTCAGACATCTCTAATTCCTCGCTTGTGAAGTCTCTGTTCAGTTCTTTGCTCCATCTATTGAGCGGGTCATTTGTTTTCTTTTTTCTTTGTTTTTTGAGTAGTTTATATATTCTGGAAATCAATGCTTTGTCAGATGTATCTGCAGTGAAGGTTTCCTCCCACTCTGTGGGATTTCTCTTCACTTCCTTGATTGTTTCTTTTGATGTACAGAAGCTTTTGAGTTTGATGAGGTCCCATTTGTCAATTGTCGACCTTAATTCTTGTGCAGCTGCTGTCTGATTTAGGAAGTCTTTTCCTATGCCTATGTCTTGTAGTCTGCTGCCAACTTTTTCTTCTATCACCTTCAGAGTTTGGGGTTTCACGTTGAGGTCTTTAATCCATCTGGAGTTGACTTTTATACAGGGGGAGAGGTAGGGGTTTAATTTCATTCTTCTACAAGTGGTGATCTACAAGTGGATTTGCCAACACCACTTGCTGAAGATACTGTCTTTTCTCCATTGTGTTTTCTTGGCCCCCTTGTCAAATATGAGATGGCTGAAATTGTATGTGCTCAGGTTTGGATCTTAGGTTTTGTTCCATTGGTCAACAGGTCTGTTTTCGTGCCAGTACCACGCTGTTTTTATGACTATAGCCCTGTAGTATAGTTTGAAGTCTGGTATAGAGATCCCCCCTGTGTTGCTCTTTTCATTCAGGGTTGTTTTGACTATTCGGAGTCTTTTGTTTTTCCAAATGAAGTTAAGGACTTTTCTTTCCAAGCCTGTGAAGAAATTTTTGGGGATTTTAATTGGGATTGAGTTAAATCTATACAAGAGACTGGATAGAATGGACATTTTTACAATGTTAATTTTCCCAATCCTTGAGCATGGGAGGTTTTTCTGTCTTCTGATGTCTTCTTCAATTTCTTTCTTTAGGGGTTTAAAATTTTTGTTGTAGAGGTCTTTGGTGTCTTTGGTTAGGTTTGTTCCTAGGTATTTTATTGTTTTTGAGCCTAATTTGAGTGGGAAGTTCTCCTTGAATTTCCTTCTCCAGTTACTTTTTGTTGGTATAAAGAAAGGCCACTGATTTTCTTAGGTTAATTTTGTATCCTGCCACTTTGCTGAAGCTGTTAATTGTTTCTAGGAGTTTTTTGGTGGAATTTTTAGCATCCCTTAAGTAAACAATTATATCATCAGCAAATAGGGATAGCTTGACTTCCTCTTTTCCAATTAGTACTATTTAATTTCCTTGCCTTATTGCCCTAGCAAGTGTTTCAAGCACTATATTGAAGAGGAGTGGTGACAGGGTCAGCCTTGCCAAGTTTCTACCTTTAAGGGGAATGTTTCTGTTGTTTCCCCATTTAGGATGATATTAGCTGTGGGTTTCCTGTATATGGCTTTGATTACATTGAGGAATGATTCCTTCAAACCCAATTCCTTCTAGGACTTTAAGCATGAAGGGATGCTGGATTTTGTCAAAGGCTTTTTCAGTGTCAATTTAGAGGATGGTGTGGTTTTTGTCTTTCATTCCATTTATGTGCTTGAAGATGTTTATAGATTTTCATATGTTGAACCATCCCTGCATCTCTGGTATGAATCCAACTTGGTCATGATGGATGATATTCTTGATGTGAGTCTGTATGAGATTTGCCAGTATCCTGTTTGGAATTTTGGCATCAGTGTTCATTAGGGAGATGGGTCTATAGTTTTCCTTTATAGTTGTGTCTTTGCCTGGTTTTGATAATAAGGTGATGCTGCCTTCATAGAAGGAATTTGGGAGAATTCCCTCTGTATCCTTTTAAACAATTTCAGTAATAATGGTTGTAGGTCTTTTTGAAATGTTTTATAGAATTCTGCTGTGAAACCATCTGGGCCTGGGCTATTTTTAGTTGGGGGGTTTCTTATTGCATCTTCAATTTCTTCATATATTATGGGTCTGTTTAAGCTGTTGATCTCTTCTTGGTTGAGCTTTGGTGATTCCCAGGATTTCAGATATTCATCCATTTCTTCTAGGTTTTCAAACTTGGTAGAGTATAGGTTTTTGAAGTATTCCTGTATGATTTTCTGGATATTTTCCTTGTCTGTTGTGATGTTTCCCTTTTCATCATAGATTGTATTGATTTGGAGTTGTTCCTTCTTTCTTTTGGTTAACTGGGCTAGAGGTCTGTCTATCTTGTTTATTCTTTCAAAGAACCAACTTTTGGATTCATTTATTTTATTTTTTTTTGTATTGCTTTCTTTGTTTCTATTTCTTTGGTTTCTTCTCTGATTTTTGTTATTTCTTCCTGTCTGTTGTGTTTAGGGTTCATCTCTTGTTGCCTCTCAAGTGCTTTTAGCTGTAGTGTTAGATCATTCACTTGTGCTCTTTCTGTTTTTCTAATGTAGGCACCCAGGGCTATAAACTTCCCTCTTAGGACTGCTTTTAAGGTATCCCATAGGTTTTGTTGTGTTGTATTGTCATTGTCATTCAGTTCCAGGAATGTTTTTATTTCTTTCTTTATCTCTTCCTTGACCCATTCATTATTCAAGAGTGTGTTGTTTAGTCTCCATGTGTTCTTGTAGGCAGGAGGGCTTGTCCTGGTGTTGATGTTGAGCTTTATTGCACTGTGGTCTGACAGGATGCATGAAATTATTTCAATCTTTTTGTATTTGTAGAGGTTTCTTCTGTGTCCCAGGATGTGGTCGATTTTGGAGAATGTTCCGTGGGGTGCTGAGTAGAAAGTGTATTCTCTGGTATTAGGATGGAATGTTCGGTAGAGGTCTATGAGGTCCATTTGGTGTATCATATCGTTCAGTTCAGATGTCTCTCTGTTTATTTTTTGTCCTGTTGACCTATCCAAAGGACTCAGTGGGGTATTGAAATCTCCCACTATGAGTGTGCTGGGGTTAGTCTGTGACTTGTGGTCCTGGAGAATTGTCTTTATAAAGTTTGGTGCACCAGAATTTGGGGCATATATATTCATAATTGTGAAATCTTCTTGGTGGATTGTTCCTTTGATGAAAATGTAATGGCCTTCTTTGTCTCTTCTGATTTCTTTTACTTTGAAGTCTATTTTATCCAATATTAAAATAGCAGCACCCTCTTTCTTTTTGGTACCATTTGCTTGGAATATTTTTTTCCATCCTTTCACTTTATGGTGGTGCCTGTCCTTGAAGGTAAGATGTGTTTCTTGTAGACAGCATATCAATGGATTCTGTTTTCTAATCCAATCTCCCAGTCTATATCTTTTGATTGGGGAATTTAGTCCATTAATATTTAAGGTTATGACTGATAGGTTTGTGTTGCTTCCTTTTGCCTTATTATCCATTTGTGGTTTTTAGTGTAGGTTTCTACTTCTGCAGTTATGCTTTTATTGATTTCTTTTTCTAGGTGCCTGGGGATGGTTGCTCCTTTCTTCTGTTCTTTGAATTGCTTCAAGTATTCTCTGAAGGATTCATTTTCCGGACATGTATTTTTTCATCTTGTTTATGTCATGGAAGGTTTTTCTCTCTCCTTCAACTATAATCGACATTTTTTCTGGGTATAGTAACCTGGATTGGCATCTATTGTCCTTTAACACTGGGAATGTTTTGCTCCAGGTACTTCTTGCTTTCATAGTTTGCACTGAGAGGTCAGTTGTAATTCTGATAGGTTTCCTCTTATAGGTCACTTGTTGTTTTTCTCTTGTGGCTTTAAGGATTTTTGTGTTTGTTTTGGGTGTCTAGCATTTTAACTATGATGTGGCGTGGTGAGTTTCTTTTCTGATCTTGTCTGTTTGGAGTTCTATGTGCTTCTTGTATTTGTATTGGTTTGTCTTTTTTTAGTTTGGGGAAGTTTTCATCTATTGTTCTGTTGAATATCTGATCAATACCATTCTCTTGGGATTCTTCTCCTTCCTCTATTCCTATGATGCAGAGGTTTGATGTTTTCATAGTGTCCCACAGTTCCTGGTTGTTCCACTTTTCTGTATTTTTAAATTTTTCATAATCTTTCCTTGAGGTTTTTATTTGTTCTGTGTTATCTTCCAGGTCTGATATTCTTTGTTCTGCTTCCTCCATTCTGCTTCTGAGGTTTGTTCCATTCCTTTCCTCTTGATTGGATGAGTATTTGATTTCCTTTTTCATTTCCTCTTCTGATTTCTTTAGTATTTCCACTTCCTTTTGGAGCTTCTCAATCCCTTCCTGTAGCTATTTGCTTCGATGGTTGGTTTCCTTATCTTTTTCAGCATGGGATCCTTTCAGTGTTTCCATTTCCTTCTTGAGTACTTCATTCTCTTTTCTTAATTCTTTGATTTGCTCTTTATAATGTTGTTGTTCTTTAAGTATGTTCACAATTGTGCCTCTGATATCTGTGTCCTGGGCCATCCCCAGGGGGATCCCACTATAGGAATCTTCCACAGGGTGGGTAGAGCTTGGTGTGGGATTATCCAGCACCTTTCCCATATTGTCTCTTCTTTGTGTTCCTGGCATATGGGCTTCTCCTGGCCTGTATTCCAATGTGAGTCCCACATGCCTCTTCACTGTGTTGAAGGCTTGCTTTGCTTGCCTCCTTCAGATGCCTTCATAATCCCAGTTGAGTTGGGGGGTGCTCTTTAGCCCCCACCCTGGTACCTGTGCTTCATTTGGTATTGGGAGATCTCCAATCTCAAGACTCACCCAACCCCACCTTTTATATCAGCTGGGAGGATAACTCTGCCCCCACAGCCACAAAAGCCAATTAAGCCAAAGACAACTAGATTAACTAGGTTAAGTAAAACAACAATCTGCCTTGGTGAAGCACCCAGCTCCTACCTACCTACCTGCACTTCAGGTGGTCTTAGGAGATCTCTGATTGATTTTTTGGGATTTCTTACATCACATCTTAATCATATTTATATACAGCCCTACTCCCTATATGCAACTCCCTATAGCCTGCCCTCAAGACTTCACAGTGAGCATAATTTTTTGTTTTTGTTTCCTTTTTGTCTTGGTCTTCCTGGGAAAAGGAAGTCAAGGAAGCAAAATCAGTAACAATGAAGTCTTTTCTTGGATATAAGACTCACAATAAAGTCCTTCTTTACATGGACTCATCTGCACATTGGTATTTTTTTCCTCTGGAAAGTTTGCGGGAAAAAGTTACAAAGACAGGAGACTTGATGAACATATGAATTTGCACATGGGATTGAAATCCCCTCCAAGAGTGAGATTCCATGAGATGTGGTCAAACAGTTCACAATACTTAGTAATCAAGCTTGAAGCCAGGGCAGGAACATAGTACCAGGGACAAAGATCTTCGAGGATTTCTTCACTGGATTATTCCAGATGGCCTGCTTTTGTACCAGACTGTAGCTCTGAGATCTTTTCCTCCCACAGAACTTTAACTGCTGTTGTACTTTCAAACAGGCTTGCTTCAGTCGCCTGTTGGCTATAATTAGAATGAATGAGTGACAGTAATGAGACATGAATAGCGTTGACAAGCCAAAAATAAATGGCAGTTTGTTTTCTGGGATAAGCAGGCATATTTCTATGGAAATAGATATAAAATGTAATATAAACAGAACAATTAAAGATGGTAAAACTTTCATTGCTTTCACATGAACTTCTGTGTTGAGATCTCTGCATCCTGAAACATTCTATTGCATCTACCTCTTGCTGTGTCTGTTGTTTCTCCAGAGGGAAGTTATCTTCTTTCCAAAAAAAAAAAAAAAAAAAAAAAGACTTAAAATATTCCTTGTAGTAGCATCTGAAATATCTTTATAGAGCTCTCTCCACTTCTATACATCTTAGCTTGTCTACAGAATGTGTACAGGCTAAATGCCATTTTAGAATTTGTTTATAAGCAAATGATAGTTTCTGTTTCATGGATTTTGCTTGTCCCTCTGAGACTATTTTGCATGTAACAAAGTGACTTGTGAAGTAGGAGTGTACAATATATGGAAAAAATATGAAAACAAAAAAAAACCATTCATTTCACCTCAAGAGTAGGTTTATTCTGGAGCTGAATATGAGTGACCATTGTGCAGAATAGATTTAGGTTTTCCCAAATACCGTGTTCCAATGAGGTAGCTATTTCATGAACTTTTTTTTTCTTTTTTCTTTTCTGAGACAGGGTCTCCCTGTAGCCCCAGCTGGCCCGAAACTCGCTATGTACACCAGGCTGGCCTTCAACTCACAAAGAGCTGGCTGCCTCTGTCTCCTGAATGCTGGGATTAAAGGTGTGTGCCACCACACCCGAAGTTGCTTATGGTAACATGATGAGATCATTGAAATGCACATTTTTCAAACACATTGATGAAACAGCAAAGTGGGGAAATTCTGCTGTGGGCCTTAGATGACATCTGAAAGAATTCTTAGCCCTTTGGTTGGTTAGAAACAAGGGGTTTGTACATTACAAATAATTTATGTAATGGTCAAAAAGATGTTAAGTCTTATACAGATGAAGGCAATAAATCAGCAAATGACTACTATAGAGCCTAAGATGCCCCAAAGTAAAGCTCTGGACTCTGTAATGTTCCATCCTGTTCACATTATTGAATTTCTTATTGGTCAATCAGTGTTTGTAGTCACAGTTTCATTTTAGGAATTCTTCATAACACCAACATCATGTATCTCAGGGACAAGAGTGGCTACTTGACCTGAGGGCCACACTAGACTTTGGACTGGTTAATTTCCTTTATCTCTTCTCCCCATCTTATCTCCTGGTTAATGATGACATGTAAGGCAGATCTTAAAGATGGTAATGCACTGTCTTCTCAGATTGCTAGCTTTAAAATAATGCAGCTTAAGCCGGGTGTGATGGCGCACTCCTTTAATCCCAGCACTCGGGAGGCAGAGGCAGGCAGATCTTTGTGAGTTCAAGGCCAGCCTGGTCTACAGAGTGAGTTCCAGGACAGCTGGGGATACAGGGAGACCCTGTCTCAAAAAGACCAAAAAAATGCAGCTTAAAGACCTGATTCCTCATTTTTGCTTATGTGATTGTCAGCAAGTCCACTTAGAAAATCTCTGTATGTTATTAGAGTTAAGAACAGATGCTGGGCACTGGCAGCCTTAACAAGCCAGACCTGTTCACTTCACCTCACTAATCCAATTAATCCAGCCAAATTGATCATAAATAAAAGAAAAATGAAATTTATTTAATATGGCCACATTAGGAAGAACAAAGAGAGATCTCCACTGCCACCAAGTTTCTGGGGTCCTAAAATGAGGTCAAGGTTTAAAGGCAAAAGACTATATATTTATCCCAACAGTTTTGCCGAGATATCCTTCCCCCACTGTCTCAACTCCATCTCTCCTACAAGGTCTTCTCCCTAATCTTTCTCTGGGATACAAGTTTCTCCTCTGGCTGAAAGTTTCTCCTGTTACCCTTCAGGCTTCATCCTTTTAACCTCCTGGCATGAGATGTTTTGGGAGAATTCTATTACCTTGGAGTTATCGTTTGAATTGACTGATAGCCAAAGGGAGAGATATATCTGAATTTGCAAAATCTGTCTTTCTGCCAGATAGGCTAGTTTAATTCTCCAACTCTTGTTTTTTCCTCTTCATTTCAAAATTATTTTATTTCTTTTTCTTTTTAAAAAATTTATTTATTGATGTTTTGTTTATTTCATATATCATTTTTCATTTCTGTTCAGGCGTATTCCCCTTTCCCTTCACTCCACCCCACCCCATCCCATCCCAGATCATGCATTCTGCCATAACTGTCCTGCATCTTTCTCTCAGTCTTTTTTTATGTTTAGGAATTCACATTTTCCTCCGTTAATTTCATATTACTTTAAAATATGGATATATACTCTCCACCCATATACAGTAATTACAGAGTCTGAAAATAATTGGTGGGTGGATTCTAGAGCCCGTTGAGAGATTCACATTCAAAAATTATTTTAAACTACATATGTATCTCTCAAACTTTATGTTGCCTTATTCCCTTCTTTTCTTTTGTACTTAGAAGCCTTAATCTTCCAACTCTTTGTTTTCATACTCAGTCTTGAAGTGAAATAAGCCTGTGACTGAAACATTTACCAAAACCAGAATACAAGTAGGAGCACAGGATAGACCACATTTAGTTAGCATGCGTAAGAACCTTTGTTGTAGTTACTATTTGAAGGTCCAGCATATGCAACTCCATCTTGGTTGGTTTGAGACAAGGTCTTTCCATGAAGCCCTGATGGATCTTAAACTCATGATCATCTTACATTGGATTCCCATGTGCTATGATTAAAGGCAAGTGCTACTATGCCTAGAGTGACTTCTGACATCATCTCCCTTTGTCTGAACAATATTATCTGAATATGTCACTAGCTAACCATGGGTTTGCTTGTTTACTCCTCTCCATCACTAGGATAAGACTTATGAAGAAGTATTAGGGATACCTGATGTCCATTCTGTTTGTCTTTTGGGTCATATCCTAGCACTACTTGGGTAATAAGTGTACCATCTTGAAGGCCTTAGACATGTTAATAAAATAATTTAAGAATGGATTCAAAAGGAAGTTTAAGGTCAGTTTTCTTAGAGTTTTAAAAGGAAAACAATCACGGTGGCACAAACCTTTAATCCTAGCACTCATGAGGCAGAGGCAGGCTGGTGTCTGTGAGTTCAAGGCCAGCCTGGTCTACAGAGTGAGTTCCAGGCCAACTGGGGCTATAAGGAGACCCAGTCTCAAAATAAAAAAAAAAAAAAAAAAAAAGGAAAATAATAGGGCAGGCAAGTTGGAAATCTTGGTTACTGTACAGAGATGGAGATTAACAGGAGGAAGAGAAGAAGCCACAGCCACGGCCATTTGGCTTAAACCAGCATGAATGTCAGCCACATGACAGACAAGCAGCCGCTTGGTAGAGAGGAAGGCTTCGCGAAAGAGTGCAAAGGGCCCAAAATATCAGAAAACAAACACTAAGGCTCTAGGTAGCATCTGAAAGAGAAAGAAGTGAAGAAAAGGGGAAAGCTATATGTCAGAATCAGAAAGGCAGGCAGACCTAACAGAACCTCAGTGACTCTGGAGCAACTGAACTAAGTGCAGTCTTCCAGGGAAGGAAAAGCACACTGTTTCATGAAAGGAATAGTTATTCATCACATCTCTTTAGCAGGGCTTAAGGCAAATCCCTGTTTCTAAGGAGTGATATCTTAAGCCAGGTGGTTGACTGGCTAATTCCTTTTGGCCCCAATGAACACCTCAGACCAGAGACCGAATGTGAAAATAAGAACTTAAACTCCAGCCTGGTAGTGCCACATGCTTTTAATCCCAGCTCTGGGGCAGATGGCAAGTGACTGGCTCAACTGGGTTAACTGTAAAGGTGAACTCGAAGTGGATTCCATTCTTTTCCAGTCCTGCTGGAGAAATAAGTCACAGCAAGACCATACGAGGTTTGTGAGAAATGTTCTGAGTGTGTCCTGTTGGCAGGACTTTCAGGCTGTTTGGGGCTGGGGGGGCACCTTCTTTACATAGCTTTAATTAAAAATATATACCATATAGTGTATTTCACTGTGCATATTTCAGACATACTTTTTTTTCTATTAATCCTGGTTCTGTATTCCTCTTACCAATCCCCTGCCCCACTCCTACTGATGCCCTTACTTCCAAACGTAGATTACATTAGCTTTCATTTAATATTTATTGTTATCTGTTTTCTTGCTCTTAATATCTCTCTTTTTATTATTTTTATTTATTATTTTTTATGTGTATGAGTGTTACTGTCATGCATGTAAGGTTGGTGCACCTGTGTCATGCAATGCTTGCGGACTTCGAAGAGGGCGTCTGATTCCCCTGGAACTGGAGTTAAAGACGGTTCTTGCCACCCCTGTGGGTGCTGGGAATCAAACGTGGGTCCTCTGCAAGAGCAGCTCCGTGCTCTTAACCACGGCCCTCTTCTCCAGCCCCAATATCTCTCTTTTTATTTTATTTTTTTTATGTTATTTCTGTATGTGTATGAATGTATCTTGTCTGCATGCAGTCTGTGCACCATGTCATGCAATGCGCGGAGGTCAAAAGAGGGTGTCGGATTCCCCTGGAACTGGAGTTCTCCTGGAATTGGAGTTCAGATGGTTCTCGGCCCCATGTGGGTGCTGGGATCTCTCTTTTTAATCTCTCATGATCCCCTTTCAAGATATGCCACAGTACAGAAGCAGACAGACAGACACAGAGAGAGAGTGAGAGAGATAGCAAGAGAGTGATGTAAAAGTTATAATCTAGTTTCTATACAGGAAAGAAGATATATTGTATTTGTCATTGCAGGTCTGGCTTATTTTGTACCCTAATTTTCAGTTTCAATCTTGATTTCACTTTTATTTCATCAGAATACATTTCATCCTGAATATGTATCACTTCTCTTATCCAATTATCTTCTGATGCATATTTTAGACTGGTCCCAGTCCATTTATATAAGATACTCAAGGTCTTAGGTACCAATTAGACTATCTTGGATAAAAAATAAATACTATAGTAACAATGCACCTCTTTTGCGTATTATTTATGTTTGTCCTAGAATGAATTATTGACTATATGAACCTTTCTTTAGTAGTATAAATTCACTCTCTGTTGGAGTTACTGTTCAAATACATTTCTTAGACAAAGGTACAGTATTCATACTTCAAAATATTAGCTTTATATTTAGTTGAAACAATGGAAAACTGAAGCCAAACTAAAATATAAGACATTATAATGATAAATATATTGTTACCTCTCAAAGTGATCACTATAAAAATCTTTCGATACAGAAGAAATCAATGTACTTGTATCGTAGTTCACTGTAGAAAGCACAGATTCTCATGCAATATAAACTCAAATGAACCAGCTGTGATAAATTTATCTGAAACTGGTTAGTGGCATTAGAGGAAGTTTTTCTTTGCACTTTGTATCTTCTTTCTGTACTTTCCCAGTGTATCACTCAAAAAATATAAAAGTATTGATTTGGAAATTGAATATAGAAAATGAGTTAAGCCTTCATACAGAGGAATATTTAGACATCAGACCATAAATATTAACCAATACTTTTTGAGAAAATTTTAAAAATAAGATGAAACTCTCATATATGTTTGTCATAAAAATTCACCTTCAAAATCAATAGCTCAAATATATCTGTGATTATGACCTTATATTATATACTAGGTATTGATATGTGTGAGAGTAACTTTAGTATGTATGTTTTTGTGTGTTTGTGTGTGTGTGTGTGTGCGTGTTGTGTGCTGTGGCGGGTCAGGACCACTCTCAGGTACTGCATCTCAGGACGCCATACATCTTGGTCTTTGCTGAGACAGGATTTCTCATCCCCCTGGGGAATCACTGATTTGCCTAGGCTGGTCTGGACAGTGAAATCTGTAGATTCTCCTGTCTACTCTCTTCCCAGTGCTTTAAAAATCTCCCTTTTATTCCCCACTAGAAACCCTTCTCCTCCCAACAAGGCTGCTTTTCTTCTGATGCTCATTTCATTTATTTAGTTTTATCCACTAAAATTTAACAGTGGTTGCTTAATGAACCCGAGTTCACCTAGAAACATGGAGAGCTTATACAGTGACTACAACACCAAAGAAATATCTCCCCAGCACCTTTTAAGTGCTCACACTCCTTCAGTGAAGGGCAGGGTGTCAGCAGTTCCTGCTCCATGCTTCATGAATTGGTGATGGGCCAAGTCTCCAAGTCAATCAATCAAGGATAACTATGACCAAGCCCACCCTTTAACAATCTGCCTACCTCCAAACACATCAGTTTGAAATCACAACAGTCTACCCTTAATCTCTAAAATTTCATGTTTATCTTATAAATCAAAATGTGGTCAGGTGATACTCTAAACTTTCCATAGTCTTAAACAGTCCCAACATTGTTTAAAAAAATTTAAGTGTAGCTTGGCATGGTGGCGCCGCAAACCTTTATCCTAGCACTTGGGAGCAGAAACAGAGGCCCAGAGCGATCCCTTGTGCTAGTCAGCCGCCGGTCTACATAGTGAGTTTCCAGGGCAGTGGGGCTAACAGGGAGACTTGTTCTCAACAAAGCCCCCCCCCCCAAAATTTTAAGTTAAGAGTCTTCTCTTATATGTGGGTGCTCACGTAAACTTTGTGCTTTATATGTCTAGGTTGGAGTGTACATGAAACTCAGGAAACTAGTAACAAGCCAATGGGTAGTGAGCATGTATTTATGGAGGGAGATTTAATAATTTATAGGTAAGATGAAGGTAGAAGTCGGGAGATTAGAGGTAGTGGAGTGATGGAGAGGAAGAAGAGAAAAACACTGTCTAGGGGAAGGGTTAATTAAATGAAGAGGATCAGAAGAAGCTACATGGAAACCTTTGATCTTCAACCCCAGTGAAACATATAACAAATGGAGTAATCAACACGTGATCTGAAAGAACGACCGGGGATGGAGATATACTGGGAGTTAAAAACTTGGGCTGGGGGGCTGGAGAGTGGCCCTAGCGGTTAATAGTAGCACGACCGCTCTTACAGAGGACCTGGGTTGTGTCCCCAGCACCCACATGGTGGGCCGAAGAAACCGTTCGTGAAACTCCAAACGTCCAGAAGACTCCCGTTCAGGGGAATTGCGACACATCTTCTGACCTTCCGTCGGCATGCAGACCGGGTGCACAAACTTGCATGCAGAAGATACATTCATACACGTACCGCACTACAAATAAAAAAAAAAATTCTTAAAAAAACAAAAAACAAAAACACCTTGGGCTGGGAGCTGGCCCTTCCTAGCGTTAAAGCACCCCTATGCTCTTGAGAGGCCACGGGTTTGAATCTCAGCACCTAACATGGCAGCTGAAACTGTCTGTAAACTCCCAATTCCAGGAGACCTCAGTCCCAGGGGCATCTGACACATCTTCTGACCCCCACGGCATTGTACGACGCCGGTTCACAAACCCACATGCACACAGTTAATTCATACACATAAAATAAATAAAAAAAGAAATAAACATCTAATTGAAGCATGGGAGCATTTGGAGTGGAGACATGAGGATATTAGGGATGGCACAATGTAAACTTATTTAGGTAGGGAAACCCCATATAAACCCCAAGATACTTAGCGATTTTTAATTTGATTGGGAATTGGGTATATTGAAGTTTATGATCCATTTGTCGCGAGATGGGAACCAAAGTTTTCACTTACTCACCTCACATCACCTTTCGAACAGCTACCATTTTGGCAAGGTACCATTCTCCAGTGTGAATTTGTTGTTTCATTTGTTAAAAATTCAGATAGCTGATAATCTGCGGATTTACAACATGGCGCCTCAGTTCTATCCCTCTCGTTCACTGTGTCCTTCTCGTGCTGTTTTACTGGCTTAGCCTGTACTATACATTTGCGATCATGGATTGGTATAATATATCCAGATGTTCTTATTGATCAGTATTATTGTTGTGATCTTGTGCTTTTTGTCTTTCCAAAATGAAATTTGAGATTAGGTTTTCAATTGATGTGAAGAATTGTGTTGGAATTTTAAAGCTATTTCCTGAATTCACCGCTTACCTCTACAGACATAGGATAGGCTTATACCCTGACAATGTGATTTGTTTCTAACATACACAAAGCAATACCAAAAGTAAATATAAAAACCCAAAGAACTTAATTAAAAGTTGGAGCAGGGCAACAACAGGGAGTGTTCTAAAGATGAAATAGCTGAGACCTTCTTTTAAAATGTCATGAGGTACATTAAAATTAAAACCGCGAGTAGATTTTATCTTACCCAACTTAGTATAGCTAAGATCCAAAAAGCAAACAGGGACCAAACTTTTGGCACGGACTATGGAGAATGGTGAACACTGCTGTATTGCTACTCTGACGCGACAAAATGTTACTTACAGTCACTATGAAAATTACTGTGGAGAGTCCTCAGAAATGTAAAAATTGTCTTCCATTTTATCCAGCCATTCCACTCTGGGGCATATATCCAAAGACTATGCTGTACTATGGCAGTACCTATCCATCATTTTTTTATTGCTGATCTTTTCATAATAGCCATGAAATGCAAACAACCTAGATGTCCACCAACTGATGAATTAGCTAATGAAGGTGTGGCACATATACACACTGGAATGTTATTCAGCTCTCAAGAAAAATGAAATTCACAGGTCAGGCCTGATGGTGCATGCTGGTTTAATCCCAGCACCCATGAGGCCAGAGGCAGGTGTATATTGTGTGTTCCAGTCCAGCTGGGACTTAAGGGAGCCTGTCTCAAAAAGATGAAACAACAGCACACAAAAAATGAAATTCACAAGTAAATGTGACAATTATCTTGAGTGAGGTAACCTAGGCCCAGAATGGTAAGCATCGAATGCTCTCTCTCACAGCTGGATGTCAGCTTTTTAAACCCTTAACTATGTGTTTTGATTTGAATTTCATACCGGTCAAGAAACTAATAAGCTACCATGGATCAGGGAAGTCTTCCCTGGAGGGGAACAACAGAATTGCAATGAACTCTAGCAATGAAACAGCATGCATACGTCCCATGCAAGCTCAGACCAAATCCCGATACAAGTGGGACGTTTGGTTTATGGAAACAAGCGGATATGATGATGATGAGGTCGTTCTCTAACTGTTAATTGGAACCAACTGTTATATAGAGGTAGTCTCTTATGAAACCAGTAAAAACTGCCTTCTTTAATTGATAATAGACATAGGACTGTGAAAAGGATTATTCTCTCTCAGAAACAAATATATAAAAATTCTCTTAAGCTATGCATTTAAGCAAAACATATATTAAATACAGGAGAGCTCTGATTCATAAATGGATTATTCTGCAAGGAGATGTTGGCCAGGGATCACGCTCCCGCCCCCCCCACAAAAGGTAAAGGGTCCTTGCCTGGTAAATGGTGGATACCTGCGAGAAGAGGGGCAATAAGGCCTTGCTGCTGAAGACATGGTGTAAGCATGGGAAGGCGGAACGATGTATGGAGACCGCATTTGCAAGCATACAGTTGGTCTCTGAAATACTATACAGTGTTACCAAAGGCATAAACCCATATAATAACGCAAATACTAGGTCTCCTTGAGTCAAGCAAGAAGACTCCTCCATCAGTACCAGCTAAACCTCACCTGCTGGAAATACTGTGCAGCAGTGGCAATCATATGTTTTGCATATCCAAATCTAATTGGCTATAGCTCTCTCCTTTAGCGAATAAACTCATGGCCTATGCTCACCAAACTTACATCCTCTTAGTGGTCTTAGAAGCTGTTATAGCCACAGTACTGGACCCTGTCATATTTTACACACAAACAAAACATAATTCATGGACTAACATTATTACCATCCAAAACACCGTGTTATACCAAAGCCAACCTACTCTACACAATTTAGTTTGTTCTCAATAGATACCTATATATCTAATTTGCTTGTGCTTCATTAGCAGCATTGAAAGGTTATTCCTGGACAAAAACTGTTCGGCCATGAAAGGAAACCGACAGAATTGACCACGCGTCCAAAAACAACAAGCTCCAGAAAAGCAGGACTGTTTGCTTCTTGTCCACCTGTGTTCCTTTTCTACATTTAGAGAACAATCTGCAGAATAGGGGCATGGTAGATAGTCAAGTAGGTGCTGCGACTGGGGTGAATGGTGAAACTACAGCAAGTAGACTGGACACTTATTTGATCAAATTGATGTACATACAAGCCCCCCCACCCCAGCGGATGGTGGACCTTGGCTGGTGGGTTTCGGCACAAAACCTGCTTGCAAAATTGGTTTTACATGAAGGGATGCTTTTTACTATAAATTATACTTTGTTTAAAAAATGAAAAAAAATAAAGAATAGAGAAGACAAAAGTCACATTCTCTATTAAAGTCTCTTAACTGTGGGCTCGCTGTAAAATCCAAACAAAGTACTGTCCTATTTCAAAAAGGAAAAAAAAAAAAAAAAAAAAAAAAACCTAAGTCCAGCAAAGTTGCTCAAGGTCTGGAAACCTGGGACTCATCACAATCTTGATCTGTGGGCTCAAAAGGGTTTCAGCAGCTCACCATCTCTGACTCTGCCATCCGTCGCACACACAGCTCATCTCAATGCGGCCAGGTTGACTCCATTCCACACCTGTGCTGCTCTTGGTGGTTGTTCCATTGTCCTGGCATCTCCAAAAAGCATCTCAAGGGGTCGCCACTAAAACTGAGGCAGCACCTTCACCAATGGCTCTTCTGACCTGATGCCTGTGTGGGGCGAGGACGCACTCATCAGGACTCGCATCTCAGGGCCATGACATCTAGTGGTCTTTGCTGAGACAGGATTTCTCATCCCCCTGGGGAATCACTGATTTGCCTAGGCTGGCTGACCAGAAATCTGTAGATTCTCCGTCTACTCCCTTCCTCAGTGTTTTAAAAATCTTCCTTTTATTCCCCCTGGAAACCCCTTCTTCCCAACAAGGCTGCTTTTCTTCTGATGCTCATTTCATTTATTTAGTTTTATCCACTAAATTTAACCAGTGTTGCTTAATTGAACCCGAGTTCACCTAGAACATGGAGAGCTTATCAGTGACTACAACACCAAAGAAATATCTCCCCAGCACCTTTTAAGTGCTCACACTCCTTCAGTGAAGGGCAGGGTGTCAGCAGTTCCTGCTCCATGCTTCATGAATTGGTGATGGGCCAAGTCTCCAAGTCATCAATCAAGGATAACTATGACAAGCCCACCCTTTAACAATCTGCTATCCAAACACATCAGTTTGAAATCACAACAGTCTACCCTTAATCTCTAAAATTTCATGTTTATCTTATAAAATCAAAATGTGTCAGGTGAATCTCTAAACTTTCCATCGTTTGTAACGGTTCCAACATTGTTTAAAAAAATTTAAGTGTACTTGGCCATGGGGGCGCAAACCTTTATCCTAGCACTTGGGAAGGCAGAGGCAGGCGGATCTTTGTGAGTTCCAAGGCCGGCCCGTCTACATAGTGTGTTCCAGGAACAGCTGGGGCTACAGGGAGACTTGTCTCAAAAAGCCCCCCCGCCCCCCAAAATTTAAGTGTTAGAGTCTCTCTTATATGTGGGTGCTCACGTAAAATATTGTGCTTTATATGTCTAGGTTGGAGTGTACATGAAACTCAGGAAACTAGTAACAAGCCAATGGGTAGTGAGCATGTATTTATGGAGGGAGATTTAATAATTTATAGGTAAGATGAAGGTAGAAGTCGGGAGATTAGAGGTAGTGGAGTGATGGAGATGGAGAAACACTGGTCTAGGGGAAGGGTTAATTAAATGAAGAGGATCAGAAGAAGCTACATGGAAACCTTTGATCTTCAACCCCAGTGAAACATATAACAAATGGAGTAATCAACACGTGATCTGAAAGAACAGGGGATGGGAGAATACTGGGAGTTAAAAACCTTGGCTGGGGGGGCTGGAGAGATGCCTGCGGTTAGAAGCACCGACCGCTCTTACGAGGAATGGGTTCGGTCCCAGCACCCACATGGTGGCCGGAACCGTCTGAAACTCCAACTCCAAGAAACTCCAATTCCAGGGGAAATCTGACACATCTTCGGACCTTCCTTCCGCGCATTGCATGACACGGATGCAAACTTTGCAATCTTGCATGCAGACAGTACATTCCATACCGTATCAGAAATTAAAAAAAATTTCTAAAAAAACAAAAAACAAAACCTTGGCTGGAGAGATGGCCTAGCGGTTAAAAGCAACCACTGCTCTTGCAGAGAAACAGGGTTTGATCTCAGCACCTACATGGCAGCTGAAAAACGGTCGTAACTCCATTCCAGGAGAACTCCAGTCACCATGGGAATCTGACACACTCGTCTGACCTCCGCGGCATTTGTACGACGCCGGTTTCACAACCCACATGCACACAGTACATTTCATACACAGAAAAGAAATAAATAAAATAAAATAAAAATCTAAGTGAAGATGGGAGCATGTGGAGTGGGAGAAATGAGGAGGAGGGAGGGACAATGTAATTTAATTAGGTATGGAAAACCCCATATAACCCCAAGATAATTAGAGATTTTTTAAGTTTGATTTGAGGAATTGGGTCATATGTTGAAGTTTTTGATCCATTTGTCGAGAGATGTGAACAAAGTTTCAATCTACTACATGCCACTATCACCTTGGAACAGCACCATTTTTTGAACATGGAACCAGTTCTCCAGTGTGAATTTGTGGTTCATTTGTAAAAATTCAGATAGCTGAAAATTTGTGGATTTAAACATGGGTCCTCAGTTCTATCCCTCTGTTCAATGTGTCCTTATCGTGCTGTTTTTACTGCTTCAGCTCTGTACTATAATTTGAAATCAGGAATGGGTAATATATCCAGATGTTCCTTATTGATCAGTATTATTGTGGCTATCTTGTGCTTTTGTTTTTGTCTTCCAAATGAAATTGAGATTAAGGTTTTCAATTTCATTGAAGAATTGTGTTGGAATTTTAATAGATATTGCACTGAAAATGCCACAGTAGACTCTGGACAGACATAGAGTAGCTATAACTCTGACAATGGATTAGTGTTTCTAAAATCACAAAGAAAGACCAAAAAGTAATATAAAAACCCAAAGAACTTAATTAAAAGTTGGAGCAGGGCAACAACAGGGAGTGTTCTAAAGATGAAATAGCTGAGACCTTCGGCAGGCAAGTTGGAAATCTTGGTTACTGTACAGAGATGGAGATTAACAGGAGGAAGAGAAGAAGCCACAGCCACGGCCATTTGGCTTAAACCAGCATGAATGTCAGCCACATGACAGACAAGCAGCCGCTTGGTAGAGAGGAAGGCTTCAGAGAAAGAGTGAAAGGGCCCAAAATATCAGAAAACAAACACTAAGGCTCTAGGTAGCATCTGAAAGAGAAAGAAGTGAAGAAAAAGGAAAGCTATAATGTTCAGAATCAGAAAGGCAGGCAGACCTAACAGAACCTCAGTGACTCTGGAGCAACTGAACTAAGTGCAGTCTTCCAGGGAAGGAAAAGCACACTGTTTCATGAAAGGAATAGTTATTCATCACATCTCTTTAGCAGGGCTTAAGGCAAATCCCTGTTTCTAAGGAGTGATATCTTAAGCCAGGTGGTTGACTGGCTAATTCCTTTTGGCCCCAATGAACACCTCAGACCAGAGACCGAATGTGAAAATAAGAACTTAAACTCCAGCCTGGTAGTGCCACATGCTTTTAATCCCAGCACTTGGGAGGCAGAGGCAAGTGACTGGCTCAACTGGGTTAACTGTAAAGGTGAACTCGAAGTGGATTCCATTCTTTTCCAGTCCTGCTGGAGAAATAAGTCACAGCAAGACCATACGAGGTTTGTGAGAAATGTTCTGAGTGTGTCCTGTTGGCAGGACTTTCAGGCTGTTTGGGGCTGGGGGGGCACCTTCTTTACATAGCTTTAATTAAAAAATATATACAATATAGTGTATTTCACTGTGATATTTTCAGACATACTTTTTTTTCTATTAATCCTGGTTCTGTATTCCTCTTTACCAATCCCCTGCCCCACTCCTACTGATGCCCTTACTTCCAAACGTAGATTCACATTAGCTTTCATTTAATATTTATTGTTATCTGTTTTCTTGCTCTTAATATCTCTCTTTTTTATTATTTTTTATTTATTATTTTTTATGTGTATGAGTGTACTGTCTGCATGTAGGTTGGTGCACCTGTGTCATGCAATGCTGCGGACTTCAGAAGAGGGCGTCGGATTCCCCTGGAACTGGAGTTAAAGACGGTTCTTAGCCACCATGTGGGTGCTGGGAATCAAACGTGGGTCCTCTGCAAGAGCAGTCCGTGCTCTTAACCACTGAGCCATCTCTCCAGCCCCAATATCTCTCTTTTTATTTTATTTTTTTTATTTATTTCTGTATGTGTATGAATGTACTGTCTGCATGCAAGTCTGTGCACCCATGTCATGCAATGCCGCGGAGGTCAGAAGAGGGTGTCGGATTCCCCTGGAACTGGAGTTCTCCTGGAATTGGAGTTTCAGATGGTTCTCGGCCGCCATGTGGGTGCTGGAGATCTCTCTTTTTAATCTCTCATGATCCCCTTTCAAGATATGCCACATACAGAAGCAGACAGACAGACACAGAGAGAGAGTGAGAGAGATAGCAAGAGAGTGATGTAAAAGTTATAATCTAGTTTCTATACAGGAAAGAAGATATATTGTATTTGTCATTGCAGGTCTGGCTTATTTTGTACCCTAATTTTCAGTTTCAATCTTGATTTCACTTTTATTTACATCAGAATACATTTCATCCTGAATATGTATCACATTTTTATCCAATTATCTTCTGATGCATATTTAGACTGGTCCCATGTCAATTTATATAGATACTCAAGGTTCTCTAGAGTACAATTTAGATTCCTTGGATAAAAATAAATAAATAGTAATAATGAACTCTTTGCGTATTATTTATGTTTTCCTAGAATGAATTATTGACTATATGAACCTTTCTTTAGTAGTATAAATTCACTCTCTGTTGGAGTTACTGTTCAAATACATTTCTTAGACAAAGGTACAGTATTCATACTTCAAAATATTAGCTTTATATTTAGTTGAAACAATGGAAAACTGAAGCCAAACTAAATATAAGCATTATAATGATAAATATATTGTTACCTCTCAAAGTGATCACTATAAAAATTTCGATACAGAAGAAATCAATGTACTTGTATCTAGTTCATGTAGAAAGCACAGATTCTCATGCAATATAAACTCAAATGAACCAGTGTGATAAATTTATCTGAAACTGGTTAGTGGCATTAGAGGAAGTTTTTCTTTGCACTTTGTATCTTCTTTCTGTACTTTCCCAGTGTATCACTCAAAAAATATAAAAGTATTGATTTGGAAATTGAATATAGAAAATGAGTTAAGCCTTCATACAGAGGAATATTTAGACATCAGACCATAAATATTAGACCAATACTTTTTGAAAATTTTTAAAATAAGATAATCTCATATATGTTTGTCATAAAAATTCAACTTCAAAATCAATAGCTCAAATATATCTGTGATTATGACTTTATATATATATATATATGTATGTGTGAGAGAACTTTAGTATGTATGTTTTTGTGTGGTGTGTGTGTGTGTGTGTGTGCGTGTGTGCCTGTGTGGGGTCAGGACCACTCTCAGGTACTGCATCTCAGGAGCCATACATCTTGGTCTTTGCTGAGACAGGATTTCTCATCCCCCTGGGGAATCACTGATTTGCCTAGGCTGGCTGGACAGTGAAATCTGTAGATTCTCCTGTCTACTCCTTCCCAGTGTTTAAAAATCTCCTTTTATTCCCCACTGAAACCCTTCTTCCCAACAAGGCTGCTTTTCTTCTGATGCTCATTTCATTTATTTAGTTTTATCCACTAAATTTAACCAGTGTTGCTTAATTGAACCCGAGTTCACCTAGAACATGGAGAGCTTATCAGTGACTACAACACCAAAGAAATATCTCCCCAGCACCTTTTAAGTGCTCACACTCCTTCAGTGAAGGGCAGGGTGTCAGCAGTTCCTGCTCCATGCTTCATGAATTGGTGATGGGCCAAGTCTCCAAGTCATCAATCAAGGATAACTATGACAAGCCCACCCTTTAACAATCTGCTATCCAAACACATCAGTTTGAAATCACAACAGTCTACCCTTAATCTCTAAAATTTCATGTTTATCTTATAAATCAAAATGTGGTCAGGTGATCTCTAAACTTTCCATAGTTTTAACAGTTCCAACATTGTTTAAAAAAATTTAAGTGTAGCTTGGCATGGTGGCGCAAACCTTTAATCCTAGCACTTGGGAGGCAGAGGCAGGCGGATCTTTGTGAGTTCAAGGCCGGCCGGGTCTACATAGTGAGTTCCAGGACAGCTGGGGCTACAGGGAGACTGTCTCAAAAAGCCCCCCCCGCCCAAAATTTAAGTGTAGAGTCTCTCTTATATGTGGGTGCTCACGTAAAATATTGTGCTTTATATGTCTAGGTTGGAGTGTACATGAAACTCAGGAAACTAGTAACAAGCCAATGGGTAGTGAGCATGTATTTATGGAGGGAGATTTAATAATTTATAGGTAAGATGAAGGTAGAAGTCGGGAGATTAGAGGTAGTGGAGTGATGGAGATGGAGAAACACTGGTCTAGGGGAAGGGTTAATTAAATGAAGAGGATCAGAAGAAGCTACATGGAAACCTTTGATCTTCAACCCCAGTGAAACATATAACAAATGGAGTAATCAACACGTGATCTGAAAGAACAGGGGATGGGAGAATACTGGGAGTTAAAAACCTTGGGCTGGGGGGCTGGAGAGATGGCCTAGCGGTTAAGAGCACCGACCGCTCTTACAGAGGACCTGGGTTCGGTCCCCAGCACCCACATGGTGGCCGAGAACCGTCTGAAACTCCAACTCCAAGAGAACTCCAGTTCCAGGGGAATCTGACACCATCTTCTGACTTCCGCGGCATTGCATGACACGGGTGCACAAACTTGCATGCAGACAGTACATTCATACACGTACAGAAATAAATAAAAAAAATTCTTAAAAAAACAAAAAACAAAAAACCTTGGGCTGGAGAGATGGCCTAGCGGTTAAAAGCACCTACTGCTCTTGCAGAGGACCAGGGTTTGATCTCCAGCACCTACATGGCAGCTGAAAACTGTCTGTAACTCCAATTCCAGGAGAACTCCAGTCCCAGGGGAATCTGACACACTCTTCTGACCTCCGCAGCATTGTACGACGCCGGTTCACAAACCCACATGCACACAGTACATTCATACACATAAAATAAATAAATAAAATAAAATAAAAATCTAAGTGAAGATGGGAGCATTGGAGTGGGAGAAATGAGGAATTAGGGAGGGACAATGTAAATTAATTAGGTATGGAAAACCCCATATAACCCCAAGATAATTAGAGATTTTTTAAGTTTGATTTGAGGAATTGGGTCATATGTTGAAGTTTTTGATCCATTTGTCGAGAGATGTGAACAAAGTTTCAATCTACTACATGCCACTATCACCTTTGAACAGCACCATTTTTGAACATGGTACCATTTCTCCAGTGTGAATTTGTGGTTCATTTGTAAAAATTCAGATAGCTGAAAATTTGTGGATTTAAACATGGGTCCTCAGTTCTATCCCTCTGTTCAATGTGTCCTTATCGTGCTGTTTTTACTGCTTCAGCTCTGTACTATAATTTGAGATCAGGGATGGTAATATATCCAGATGTTCCTTATTGATCAGTATTATTGTGGCTATCTTGTGCTTTTTTTGTCTTTCCAAATGAAATTTGAGATTAGGTTTTCAATTGATGTGAAGAATTGTGTTGGAATTTTAATAGATATTGCACTGAATTCACCAGCTATACTCTGACAGACATAGGATTAGCTATACCTCTGACAATGGATTAGTTTCTAAAATACACAAAGAATACCAAAAAGTAAATATAAAAACCCAAAGAACTTAATTAAAAGTTGGAGCAGGGCAACAACAGGGAGTGTTCTAAAGATGAAATAGCTGAGACCTTCTTTTAAAATGTCATGAGGTACATTAAAATTAAAACCGCGAGTAGATTTTATCTTACCCAACTTAGTATAGCTAAGATCCAAAAAGCAAACAGGGACAAATTTTGGCAAGGATATGGAGAATGGGGAACACTGTGTATTGCTACTGGAAGTGCAAAATGTTACTTACAGTCACTATGAAAATTACTGTGGAGAGTCCTCAGAAATGTAAAAATTGTCTTCCATTTTATCCAGCCATTCCACTCTGGGGCATATATCCAAAGACTATGCTGTACTATGGCAGTACCTATCCATCATTTTTTTATTGCTGATCTTTTCATAATAGCCATGAAATGCAAACAACCTAGATGTCCACCAACTGATGAATAGATAATGAAGGTGTGGCACATATACACAATGGAATGTTATTCAGCTCTCTAAAAATTAAATTCACAGGTCAGGCCTGATGGTGCATGCTGGTTTAATCCCAGCACCCATGAGGCAGAGGCAGGTGTATCTCTGTGAGTTCAAGGCCAGCTTGGACTAAAGGGAGACCCTGTCTCAAAAAGATGAAAACAACAGCAACAAAAAAATGAAATTCACAAGTAAATGTGACAATTATCTTGAGTGAGGTAACCTAGGCCCAGAATGGTAAGCATCGAATGCTCTCTCTCACAGCTGGATGTCAGTTTTTAAACCTTAAATATGGATGTTTTGATTTGAATATTCATACAGGTCAAGAAACTAATAAGCTACCATGGATCAGGGAAGTCTTCCCTGGAGGGGAACAACAGAATTGCAATGAACTCTAGCAATGATAACAGCATGCATAAGTCCCATGAGAGCTCGAGACATAAATCCAGCATAAAAGTTGGGAAGTTTATGGAACAAGGAGGAATATGATGATGATGAGGTCGTTCTCTAACTGTAAATTGGAGCCAACTGTTATAGAGGTAATCTCTTATAAAACCAGTAAAACTGCCTTCTTTAATTGACTAATAGACATAGGAACTGTGAAAAGGATTATTCTCTATTCAGAACCAAATATATTACTAAAGTCTCCTTAAGCTATGCATTTAAGCAAAATATATTAATACAGGAGAGCTCTGATATCAGCAATGGATTATTCTGCAAAGGAGATGTTGGCCAGGGGATCCAAGCCCCGCCCCCCCCACAAAAGGTAAAGTCTTCTTGCCTGTAAACTGGGATACCTGTAAGAAGAGAGGCAATAAGGCCTTGCTGTCGAAGACCTGATGTAAGCATGGGAAAGATGTATTGAGACTGCACTTGCAAGCATACAGTTGGTCTCTGGAATACCAGAGAGTGTTGTCAAAGGCCACTAAACCAATAAAGCAAATATAGGTCTCCTTGAGTCAAGCAAGACTCCTCCATCAGTACCAGCTACACCTCACCTGCCTGGAAATACTGTGCAGCAGTGGCAGCCATATGTCTGCATATCCCAAATCTAATTGGCTATTAGCTCTCTCCTTAGAGGAATAACTCATGGCCTATGCCACAAACTTACATCCTCTAGTGGTTAGAAGATGTTATAAGCCACAGTAAGACCTCGTCATATTTCACAGAAAAAAAAAAACATAATTCATGGATTAACATACCATCCAAACACCTGTGTCTATACCAAAGTAACCTACTATAACAATTAGTTCTGTTTAAATACCTATATATCTAATTGCTTGTGCTTCATTAGCAGGATTGAAAGGTTATTCCTGGACAAACTGTTGGCCCATGAAAGGAAACAGACAGAATTGACCAGAGTCCAAAACAACAGCTCCAGAAAAAGCAGACTGTTTTGCTTCTTGTCCACCTGTGTTCCTTTTCTACATTTAGAGAACAATCTGCAGAAGAGGGGACATGGTAGAATGTAAGGGCTGCGACTGGGGTGAATGGTGAAACTACAGCAATGTAGACTGGACACTTATTTGATCAACTTGATTGTACATACAAGCCCCCCCACCCCAGCTGGATGGTGGGACCCTTGGACTGTGTGGGTTTGGGCACAACTGCTTGCAAATTGGTTTTACATGAAGGATGCTTGTACTCATAAATTATTACTTATTGTTAAAAAATGAAAAAAATAAAGAATAGAAGAAGAAAAAAGTTCACATTCTATTAAAAGTCTCTTAACTGTGGGCTGCTGTAAAATCCAAAACAAGTACTGTCTTATCTCAGAGGGAAGAATCAGGCACTCTCAAACAAAACCTAAGTCCAGCAAAGTAGCCCAAGGTTGGACACCTGGGACTCACTCACAATCTTGATCTTCTGGGCTCCAAAGGGTTTCAGCAGCTCCCCTTCTCTGACTCTGCCATCCGTGGCACACACAGCGCATCTCATGGGCCCAGGCTGACTCCATTCCACACCTGCTGCTGCTCTTGGTGTTCATCTCATGGTCCTGGCATCTCCAAAAAGCTGGGGTCGTGACTGAAACTGAGGCAGCACCTTCACCAATGGCCTCTTCTGACCTCTTCTGGTGCAAAGCCTCAGCATCTCTCCATGACCCCTGCAATCCTGGGGTCTTCACTGCAACCAAGGTGCACTTCCACCAATAGTCTTTCCTGACCTCTTGTAGTGCCAAGCCTCAGCTGCTCTCTGTGACCCCCTCAAATTCCAACACCAGATCCATATAGGAGACTCTTACACACTACCAAGTCCTGCTTCTGGCTTGAGATGGAGGCTCAGGCCCCTTCTGGATCACAGCTTCTGTGTGCTGACCCTGAAGAAATTCTTCCCAGAAGATTTCACCACTGTGATTCTGGTCTCTTGTTACTTACAGCTGATTTTTCAGCCCCAGCTAACCAGCATCGATTGTCCCAGTAAAGCAAATGGTTCACTTCAGGTTCTGGTCTCTTGTTACTTACAGCTGACTCTTCAGCCCCAGTTGACCAGAGCCCATAGATTAAACAGTCCTGATGATCTCTGCTTCCCTTTGAAACTAGAAACTTCACAAACCAGGTCTCCATCATCTATACCTCTTTCAGCAAAACTGTTCCAAGTTCCACAGCAACAATCTTTAGGCATTCAATGATTTTTCTAACCCAAAGTTCCAAACGCTTCCACAATCCTTCCCCAAAACACCAAGGTCAGGTCTGTCACAGCAATAGCCCATTCTCTGGTACCAATTTGTTCTAGGCTGTCTTCAGTTGCTGTGACAAAACACTCTGACCAACACCAACTTGGGGAGGAAAGGGTTAATTCAGCTTACATCTCCTGGGTCACAGTTCATCACTTAGGGAGCCCAAGGCAGGAACTCAGGGCAGGAACCTGGAGGCAGGAGCTGAAGCACAGACCATGGAGGAATGCTGTTTACTGGCTTGCTCTCCTGGCCCATGCCCAGTCTGCCCTTTTATATGGTATACAACAAACTGCCCAGGGTTTCACCACCCATAGTGGGCTGGGTCCTCCCGCATTGCTCAACAATCAAGACGATATTCCACAGATGTGGCCACAGGCCAGTCCAATGGAGCCAGTTCCCCAATTGAGGCTCCCTCAACCCAGGTGTGTCAAGTTGACACTAAAGCTATCCAGCACACATGCTACAATGATGACTGTCAGGAAAGATATGCCCACTGGAGCAGCAGTAGCAAGGTGGCTTATAAGGATAACCAACTACTCTCTTGATTGGATTCGAAACCTGTTCCACAGGAGGGAATTCAAGCATAATACTGTAAACATAGTCAAAACTCATGCTGGGGAAGCTGTAGGCCACAGAGGAGAGTCTATTGATGCTGCTTTGATAAATAAATGGTTAGGTTGCCAAATTTCTTTCTGAATATTTATGTTCCTAACCATAGATTTCTTCTGCTCCCAGTCCTGGTCTTGAAGTTTATTTTTTCAGATGGCAGTGGTTCCTCCAGAGACTCATATCAGTTCAAAATGAAGAGAATAAGTGACGGTCAGTGCTCAGCCATAAATGGAACATCTATATTACTTCTTCACTCCAATCAGGGCTCAGGGAACATCTTGGAGGAGGGGGGACAATAAAGGTAAGAGCCAGAGTTACATGGATGAGTGCTGTGAACAATGGCCTCTGGATATTACATGGCTGTGTTGTAGATGAGCTCACAGCAGCTATGATTACCTTCGCAAGACCTTCACAAAATCAAGAAAGTTAAAAATTACATCATGTAAGGGAGAAGTAATAATCCCATCCCCTTTCTGAGGAGTTGTTTTGGAGGGAGGGAGAGTCACTATACTTTGGGGGAGCCATGGCCATTGTTCAGTTATCCATCCTCCAGTGCATGACTCCAGATATATGTACATGTGGGAAGCAATAATTGTACTTAGTGGACTTAGAAAAAGGCATAGTTGGGGAGGAAGATGCAAGGTATATTGGGGAGTGGATACTAAGGCATTCTGGAGTGAATGAGGAAATATATATGACCAAAGTACATTGTACCTGTACTAGTCAGGGTTCTCTAAAGAAACAGAAGAAACAGGATGAATATATATATATATATATATATATATATATATATATAGAGAGAGAGAGAGAGAGAGAGAAGACTCCAGGCACAGCGTGTGAGGGAGAGATGAGAGAGATCGAAGAAATGAGAGAAGAGAGAGAGAGAGAGAGCTATAAACACAATTTTATTATTTGCTCACGTGACAGAGTCAAGGATCCCAACAAGGTAAGCTGCACCACATGGAAAGGCCGCAGACGAGAATCCAGGGGGAAACTGCTTCTTAGTCTGGCAAGAGCATAGGATGTCTAGTCAGTCCTAAGTCCCAGTGCTGAAGCCCAAATGGAGGTTCCAGGAGGGAACTGCGAGTTCTTCAGTACACTGCTGGGATTGAAAAGGTGAATCACTGCAGACAACAAGACAAACTCATCAGATGGAGAGAAGGCAAGCCAACATGAGAGAAAAGAGGACACAGCTCCTTCCTGCCGATGGCTTATCTGTTAAATGCTGCCTGCTGGCAGAAGGTAACACCACATTGTGGGTGGGCTTATCTGGTTTGAGGCAGTCCAATCAGAAAAGCAGCCGTTTTTCTCTTATTTGTTCCTTAGTCCAGTCAAGTTGACACCCAGGATTAACCATCACAAGTCCACCCCTTGTCAACTTGACACCCAATAAATAGCCTCTCCTTATGTTATGCTTAAATGTCAATTGCAAACGATGGCAGGGTCATAATTCCACCTAACATGTTATAAGTATCTCATGTGCAATAGCAAAGCATTATATCTTAGAGTAGGTGGTAATGTCCTTGAGAACTTAGTCATTCAGTGTCTAATAACCTAAATATGACAACACTTAACACGTATCTCAGTTGCACATTCAAAAGGGAAGAATATATATATATATCCATCCCTTGGCCTCAGCTGATATTTATGACTACCTTCTTCTGTGAGCCATTCTATATTTCCTCCACCATCAGCAAGCACCTCTGCAGGTCTTGGCTCTTTCCATGGAGGAGTGAACCATACCTTCATCCCTGAAGGGTCTGGGCCATTTATTGTCCTGTCTGGTTTGGGTTGTTGGAGTTTTCCATTGACCTTAATCATAGGATATGGTAGCACCAGAAGGCGCCCTACAGCATCTCCTGCCTTCCAGATATAATCTTCTTGCCCCCATTGTGGAGAAAAAGTCAAATTTCCCCCTGGCAATCTGGATCAATCACTCCCCCTATTACTGTTATTCCTTCCTTAGCCTGTTGGCTTAAGGACAGTAGAAGCCCAAAGTGGCCAGGGGTAAGTCTTAGCTTCCAGGTCAATGGAACGTTTGCTGTATCTCCTGGCAAAAGCACTCCCCCCTATTGGAGCCAAAACATCTAGGCCAGCAGAAGACAAGGTCGTGGGTACAGGAAGCAAAAATTTTCCTACTGGGTCACTAGGGGTGATAGTGAGTGGAATCATTCCCACTTCTAACCCTTGGTTCCTGGACCCATGAATTCTGGCTATAGGAGAAACAGTACCATATAGTGGACGCTGATTCAAAGTATATACTGCTTGCTGGAGAACCTTGCCCCAGCCCTCCAGGGTATTGCTACCTAATTGGCACTGTAACTGTGTCTTCAAGAGGCCATTCCATCGTTCTATCAAGCCAGCTACTTCTGGGTGGTGGGGAACATGGTAAGACCAGTGGATACCATGACCAGGGGCCACAGTCGCACTTCTTTGGCTGTGAGTTGGGTTCCTTGGTCAGAAGCAATGCTGTGAGGAATACCATGATGGTGGATAAGGCATTCTGTATGTACCTGGATGGTAGTTTTGGCAGAATCATTACGTGCAGGAAAGGCAAATCCATAACCAGAATAAGTATCTATTCCTGTAAGGACAAAACGCTGTCCTCTCCATGATGGAAGTGGTCCAATGTAGTCAACCTGCCACCAGGTTGCTGGCTGGTCACCCCGGGGAATAGCACCATATCGGGGGCTCACTGTTGGTCTCTGCTGTTGACAAATCTGGCACTCAGCAGCAGCTGTAGCCGGATCAGCCTTGGTGAGTAGAAGTCCATGCTGTCGAGCCCAGACATAACCTCCATCTCTGTCACCATGACCACTTTGTTCATGGGCCCATTGAGCAGCAACAAGGATAGCTGGAGAAAGAGGAATACTATCCACAGAATGAGTCATCTGATCTACTTGATTATTAAACTCATCCTCTGCTGAGATCACATTTGATGAGCATTTACATGAGACATAAGTATCTTCACATCCTTTGACCATTCAGAGAGCTCTATCCACATACTTCTTCCCCAAATGTCTTTCTCACCAATTTTCCAGTCATGCTCCTTCCAAGTCCCTGACCATCCAGCCAAACCATTGGCTACAGCCCATGAATCAGTATATAATCGAACCTCTGGCCATTTCTCCTTCCAGGCAAAATGCACAACCATGTGCACTGCCCGAAGTTCTGCCCACTGTGAAGACTTTCCTTCACCAGTGTCCTTTAGGGTTGTTTCAGAAATTGGCTGTAATGCTGCAGCTGTCCACCTCTGGGTGGTGCCTGCATAGCGTGCAGAACCATCAGTAAACCAGGCCCTAGTCTTCTCTTCCTCAGTCAACTGATCATAGGGCAAACCCCATGAAGCCATAGGTGCATGCTTAAGCCCAGGAGACATTGTAACAGGAGTGGGAACCATAGGCATTTGGGCAACTTCTTCATGTAGCTTGCTTGTGCCCTCAGGGCCTGCCCGGGCCCTGTCCCGTATGTACCACTTCCATTTGACAATGGACTGTTGCTGTGCACGTCCTACTTTATGGTCTGGTGGGTCAGATAACACCCAGCTCATGATGGGCAGCTCAGGTCGCATGGTGACTTGGTGGCCCATTGTCAAACGTTCAGTTTCCACTAAGGCCCAATAGCAGGCTAAGAGCTGTCTCTCAAAAGGAGAATAGTTGTTTGCAGATGAAGGTAGAGCCTTGCTCCAAAATCCCAAGGGCCTCCGCTGTGATTCCCCTATGGGAGCCTGCCACAGACTCCAGACAGCATCTCTATCTGCCACTGATACCTCAAGCACCATTGGGTCTGCTGGATCATATGGCCCTAGGGGCAGAGCAGCCTGCACCGCAGCCTGGACCTGTTGAAGAGCCTTTTCCTGTTCCAAGCCCCACTCAAAGTTTGCTGCCTTACGAGTCACCTGATATATGGGTCGTAGTAACACACCCAGATGAGGAATGTGCTGCCTCCAGAATCCAAAAAGACCCACCAGACGTTGTGCTTCTTTCTTGGTGGAGGGAGGGGCCAGGTGCAACAACTTATTCTTTACCTTAGAAGGAATGTCTCTGCATGCTCCACACCACTGAACTCCTAGAAACTTCACCGAGGTAGATGGCCCTTGAATTTTAGTTGGATTTATTTCCCATCCTCTCATGCGCATATGCTTTACCAACAAGTCTAGGCTAGCTGCTACCTCCTGTTCACTGGGTCCAATCAACATAACATCATCAATATAGTGGACCAGTGTGATATTTTGTGGAAGAGTCAGGCGATCAAGATCCCTTCTAACTAAGTTATGGCACAACGCTGGAGAGTTAACATACCCCTGAGGTAAGACAGTAAAGGTATACTGTTGGCCTTGCCAGCTGAAAGCAAATTGCTTCTGGTGGTCCTTATGAACCGGTATTGAGAAAAAAGCATTGGCCAGATCAATAGCTGCATACCAGGTACCAGGAGACATATTAATCTGCTCGAGTAAGGACACCACATCTGGTACAGCGGCTGCAATTGGTGTCACTACTTGGTTGAGTTTTCGATAGTCAACTGTCATTCTCCATGATCCATCTGTCTTTTGCACAGGCCAAATTGGAGAGTTAAATGGAGATGTGGTAGGAATCACCACCCCTGCATCTTTCAAATCCTTGATAGTGGCATTAATCTCCGCAATCCCTCCAGGGATACGATACTGTTTTTGGTTCACTATTTTCCCTGGTAGAGGCAACACCAATGGTTTCCATTTGGCCTTTCCAACCATAATAGCCCTCACTCCACAGATCAGGGAACCAATGTGGGGATTCTGCCAATTTCTAATTATATCTATCCCAATTATACATTCTGGGACTGGGGAAATAACTACGGGATGCGTTCTGGGACCCACTGGGCCCACCGTGAGTCGGACTTCAGCCAAAACTCCATTTATCACCTGACCTCCATAGGCCCCTACTTTAACCGGAGGGCCACAATGCTTTTTAGGGTCTCCTGGGATCAGTGTCAACTCAGAACCAGTATCCAATAGGCCTCGAAAAGTCTGATTATTTCCTTTTCCCCAGTGTACAGTTACCCTAGTAAAAGGCCTCAGGTCCCTCTGGGGAAGGACAGGAGGAAGGCAAACAGCATAACTCTTTGGTATTGTGACAAGGTCCTTCCTCACTGGAACCCGGCCACCCCTTCATTCAAGGGGTTCTGGGTCTGTGAACTGTCTCAAGTCTGGAAACCGGTCAACTGGGCGGGATTCGCTACTCCTAAAATCAAATGTTGACTTCCTGTCATTCGTTCTAGAGCTTTTCTGCTTATACAGATCAAATAAAAACTTAGTAGGCTTCTTATGTATTTGGTTCCTGGGAACACCATGATTAATTAGCCAGTTCCAAAGATCATTTCGGGTCATGCCATTATAGGTATTGTTTTGCCTTTGCCACCCATTATGATAATTACGGTAACTACGCTCATCTGGCCTTCTGCGATTCAGTGCTGCCACCTGACGCCTACCCTGAGGTCCTGTTAGACCTATTACGTGTACATTTAATTTATGCAAGCGAGCCACAACTTCTCTAACTGTAAGATCTGGCATAAGAAATAGAGCAAAAACAAAGCTCTTCAAATGTTCTGGTGTCTCTCTCAGTACTTTCCATCTTATAAATTCAGTGAGTGGCATGTCCTCTGGGTCCTCATATTGTGGAGAATGTGGTTTTACACTTCGAATCCACTCGAGCATGCCCATCTGCCTGACCCTCACAATCCCTTCATCAATACTAAGCCAAGGAATATCAGGCATCTCTAACTCGCTGTTAGTAGGCCATGTTTTAATAAATACATCAGCCAACCATTCAAATAAACTTTTAACACCTTTTTTAACTGCTCGAGCTTCCATGTTAAACCTAGAATCTCTACTCAGTGGGCTCATATCGATAAACTCAGTATGATCCAATTTTATATTCCTTCCACCATTATCCCACACCCTTAAAATCCATTCCCACACATATTCCTTAGGCTTCTGCCGGAATGAATCAGCAAACTCATTAATTTCTTTAGTGGTATAGCGTACCTCCTCATGGACCACACTTTCTATCTCACCTTGAGGGGCTTGCTTAGACTTCAATCTGGTTATAGGTCTAGAGGCAACAATTGTTGGGCCCTGAGGGACATTAGCTCCCACTGGGAGGGGGGAATTAGTTTCCTCAGGCAAGGGTGGGGAGGAGGGATCTGCAGGGTGTGGATTCTCTGCTGAGGGTGGGGAGATTAATTCCTCAGATAAAGAAAATCCCTCAGAGTCTGAGGGTTCAAAATCCTCATCATCATGGTTCTCCCACACATCTCCATCCCAAGTTTCAGGGATCCACCCTTTCCCCACCAGTGGTCTCACTTTAACTGCTGACACTCTTCATGGCTGGGAATTAAATTTGCATTGTAAATCAGCCAAACGTATAATAAGGGTTTCAGCTTGATTTTCTGCAGCTTTAGCTCTTTGGCTTCTGGAGAGAAGATTCTCTTCCAGAGCACACTTGGAAACCTTTAAACTGTTGTTTCGAATCCGGAGCTGGTCATTTTTATCACCGAACTCCTTATTTTCCTCTATCACTTTATCCACACATGCTAGGAGCAACAAGGCAACATCATTATTTTCCTTATTTTTCCGCAATTTCTCGAATGTTTTATATATAGAGTCACTAAATTCCTTGCTTCTCACAAAAGGCGAGTTAGGTGAGTCAAATGGATCTATCTTCATAATTACATCAAATAGTCTGCACCAAGGATTATCATTCCTCTTCATGCCACCAGGAAAGCCTTCAGTAACTCTAGGCCTCATTGAGTTGGAGAGCTGGCTCCAGAGACTACCAAGCCCACTAAAGAAATTCATCCTTTCAATTCTGTTTCTCTAGAACCACTTCTGGTACCAAAATCTGTGTTAGTCAGGGTTCTCTAAAGAAACAGAAGCATCAGGATGAATATATATAGCTATATACAATTTATTGATTTGCTCACGTGACAGAGTTCAAGGATTCCAACAGTAGCTGCACCACACTGGAAAGGCCAAGACGAGAATCCAGGGAAATCCACAAGGCTGGATGTCTTAGTAGTCCCAATCCAGTGCTGAAGGCCCAAATGGGTTCCAGGAGATCTACCGGTCTCAATACATGCTGGGATCCAAAAGGTTGATCACAGTAGCAAGACAAACTCACCAGATGAGAGAGGCAAGCTGCAGGAGAAAAAGAGACCAGCTCCTTCTGCCGTGGCCTTAAATACTGCCTGCCGGCAGAAGGTAATGCCCACATTTGGGGTGGGCCATCCGGGTTGAGGCGGTCCAATCAGAAGACCCTTTTTCTCTTATTTGTTCCTTAGTCCAGTCAAGTTGACACCCAGGATTAACCATCACATACCCATTCATTAAATATTTAAAAATATAAAAATTAAGATGACTCTAGATAGGCTGACTAGACTCCAGTGGATGAACTTGGACTGAGGAACATCTGCATTATAAATGCTTGACCAGATAGGACTTAACAAGGAGGAGGGGTCTAAATTTAAGATCTATTATATTGCATGCCCCCCAAACTCAATAAAATACATATGTAAAAATTAAAAATGAAAATTTTCTACATATTTTTCATAAGCATATTAAAATCTCAGACTGTGAGTCATGCAACTTGCAGAATGGAAAACACTGAAATTAAATAAGAACAAATTGAAAAGTTTGTTTTAATGACATCCAAGACTGGCATTGTATATAATCATATTTCATAACCAAACCTGAGTCCTCATTGGCAGAGAACATTCTAAACAAGAGCTCAAAGAATTACCACAGCTAAAGTTCTGTGGAACTGTGTTGAAATAGTCATGGATTATATGAAGAGCAAGCAACCAAAGAATTTATCAGTACAATTAAGTAAAAAGTGAAACCTTCAAAGGCAGGAGACCTTGAAGTTAGTACTTATGCAGTCTGTGGAAACACTGGAAGTCCTTCCCCTAACTTATTAAGACACTTAGCCATGCATGCTTTCATCTATCATTACTTTTAATTAACTTTTCCTGAGTACATGAACTATTATATAGACTATTATATATATAAACTATTATATAGTTTTCAAATTTACAGATAATTAAAAAAGAAAACCCAAATAACCTATATTCCTAATACCCAAGGAAATATATACAAATGTAATAAAAAAGTTTCAAAGCAAAATACATATTATCTGTGCCTATCATCTTTCATTCTGTGTATGTATAATCTATGTATCATTTGAAATCTCTCTTCTATCCTGTATTTATCTTAACATTTACACAGAAACATGTTAGTCGTGGTTAGTTAAGTATTTATCTATTCCCAATTGATTTCCCCTTCCTACCTTTCTGGTATTTATTTTAGGTTCAATGAGAGGATCATATTTTATAGTAAAAGTGAAGGTTGGCACATAAGGAACAGGCATCACTACAGTTAAACTAATATTGACAAAAATAGCAGCAGAAGTTCCACGCCTAACTGTTTAATTGGGTTGGTTGTGTTCTTGACATTTAGTTTGCTGAGTTCTGTGTACATTCTAGATACTTTCTGTCAGATGTGCAGCTGATAAAGTTATATTGCTTTTCATTTTGTAGACTGCCTCTTCAATCAAATGATGCTGTCCTTTGGTGTCCTGAGCTATTTTGTTTTCTAAGTTCCTGTTTGTCATCTGTTGGACTTAAGCCCTCCACTATCAGCATCCTGTTCAGGAAGTTGTCTTAGTGACTTTCTATTGCTGGGACAAAAACACTGACTAAAAGCAACATGGGGAAGAAAGAATTTATTTGGCCTCCAGCACAGTATATCATCATGGAAATACAATGCAGGATCCTGGGGCAGGAACCTAGAGCACAGACCATGGGGGAATACTGCTTACTGGCTTGCTCCTCTGGTTTTTATTCAGCCTGCTTTCTTATCCAACACAAGACTACTTGCCCAGGCATGGCACCATCCACGGTGGGCTGGGCCCTTCCACACCAGTCCAGTGGAGGAAATTCTTCAAATGAGGTTATCTCTAACCAGGTGTTTCAAGTTGACAACTAAAGCTATCCAGAAATCTTTCCCCTATAAGTTTCAGTGTAGTTCCTACTTTTTCTATCAGATTTTTATGTTGAGGACTTTGATCCATTTGGAGTTGAGATTTGTGTGGGATGAGAAATAAGGACTTTGTTTCATTTCTCTACCTGTAGCTATTCAGTTTGACCAGCACCATTTTCTCCAGCTTATGCCTGTCTGTCAAATATCAGGTGGCCATAGGTGAATGGATTTATATAATTCATCTTCAATTCTATTTCATTGACCAAAATGTTTTTATGCCAGTACCATGCTGTTTTTATTATTATAGTCCTATAGTATAGTTTCAAATTGGAGATATCAATACCTCCAGTAGTCCTTTTATGGTTTAGGATTATTTTGGCTATACTGGTTATATTTGTGTTTTCATATAACATTTAAGATTATTTTTCACTTTTGGCAAGGAATTGCATTGGAATTTTGATGGGGATTGCATTGAATCTATAGATTGATTTTGGTGGAATGGCCATTTCATTAATAAAACATGGAGAAATCAAGGCCATTCTGACCTAGAAGCTTCATCCCTACTGGCCTGATTTCATAGTGCTGGAAGGTGCTATGCTCAGTACCAGAGGAGAGAAGTAATCAGCCTTACCTAGCTCTGAAACCTGAAAGCTACACTAAGGACTGGCTTGGCCAGATATGCCCACTGTACAATAGTAGCATGAATGTTATTGAAGTAACTAATTGCCCTTGGATTAACTTAAGACCTGTTAATGAGATGTAACCCATACCTGCCACCACTATCAGGGTCAAAATCCTGTGGCTATACAGGTCACAGGGTCTATGTGAGAACCTACTACTATCTTACTCAATGGACATAGTTTTAAATTGACTCAACATGACATTGCTCTACACATAGATTAGTACATTTGTCAACCTTCATCAGAGATACAGCTTCTCACAGTACAGAGATACAGCTTCTCACAGTAAAGAGCAATTAATATAGATACCCAAAAGTGGTCAATCCCAGCACCCAGGAGACAGATGAAGGTGGATCTCTGTGAATTCAAGGCCAGCCTGGTCTACATAGTGAGTTCCAGGGCAGTTGGGACTAGACATGGAGTGTTCATTCCTATGTGGGACACCTGTATCATACCCTTTCCCCAAGGATCAGAGATCTTTATGGATGATGGGGTGGGAAGGCTATAAGAGCCAGAGGTAGTAAGTTATTACTGTAATACACCATTCTTCACATAGCAGGGCAGTTGTGCAAATCAGAGTAGTCGTGACAGCATGCACAAGACCTGCCAAGCTCAAGTCAGACAAAAGTCAATCTCATGGGAGGTGAGTAAGAAGTCCCTGCCTTAGTTGAGGTCCATTTGATAGATGCTGGGAGAGGTAAAGCCCCTTTTCTCAGAGAGCATGACCCTTGGTAGGTCAACGAAGCTCCACGGCAGATTCCATAAGCATCCAAAAGTATTTGATGTGCTACAGCAGATGGACTTGATGGAACAAAAACAAAACAAAACAAAAGAAAAAAAAAGTTTTGGTGGGTAGAAAATTGGAGGTAGAACTGGGAAGATTTGGGGGAGGAGAATGTTTCTTCAAAGTATATCATAAGATGTTCTAAAAGAGTTAATAATCGTTAAAAATAGAAATGAGGGCTTCAGAGATGTTTCAGCAGTAAAGAGCACTAGCTGTTCTTACGGAGGACACAGGCCTGGTTTCCAGCATCCACATGATGGGTAACAATTGCTTACAACTCCAGTTTCAGGGGATCCAATAGCTTATTTTGGCCTCTGCAGGCGTTACATGCACATGGTGTGTTTACATACATGGAGAAAAATATTCATATACAGAACATTAAAATTAAAGCCAGACAAAATCCCAGCATGGACATGGGGAAGTGGCTAAGTAACACCCAACCCCAGGCTTCTGAAAAGGGGAGAGTCAGACTCATTTAAGAGTAAGTCCCCAGCCGGGCATGGTGGCACACACCTTTAATCCTAGCACTTGGGAGGCAGAGGCAGGTGGATCTTGTGTGAGTTCAAGTCCAGCCTGGTCTACAGAGTGAGTTCCAGGCCAGTTGGGACTACAGGGAGACCTTGTCTCGAATAAAACAAAACAAAACAAAAAGAGTAAGACTCTCGATAGGTTGACTAGACTCCAGTGGATGGACCCACACTGAACACTTGAAGGACATTTACAGACACAAATTTGATTCTGTGGTGTGTGTGTGTGTGTGTGTGTGTGTGTGTGTGTGTGTGTTTGTGTGTGAAACTGGGTGCAGGTAGTAGGGAAGGGCTCTAAATGTGACAAAATATATTTTATAGTTTGCAAAAATTCAATAAAATTTCTTCAGAAAAAAGTAAATAAAAGAAATCTTTAGATTTCAAAACACATTTTGGAATTCATAGTTTAACAGTAAATTTGCATGCAGGTAAAAATACATTTAACTTTACATTCCTAAATTATGTAGTATGTTGATGTACTTTTAAAAACAGCTTTATTTTTCTCTTAGGACTGAGGAACATAGAGACATAAACTTCAAGTTATATCTATAGTAATAGCAGTCAATGTCGAATTATTTTTACTAACAAATTACCCACCTTGACTTACATATAGGGATTTGCAATGCAGCTAGGATTCACAAATGAGGGACAAAATCCATTGTTTGTTTTTCTGAGACTGTGTTACTATAGTTTATTTTCAGACTTTATAAACCTGGTATATGTGTAGAGTGTATAGATGTTTATTTTAGAGTAATATAAAATTAAACAGAATAACAAAAAAAGGACTCATTCAAAGATGAGACCAAAACAGTATACTCTTGCATTAAAAGAATTTTAAAAAGACTGAGAAAAAGATGCAAGACAACACTTAACCTGTATGGCAGAATGCATAAGTTCTGGGGGTGGGGTGCAGGGATTGTGGAAGGGGTCTAAATTCAATTAATAAATGCTGTATGACATGTATAAAAGCTCAATAAACTTAAGAGAAAAAGTATAAATTATAGTAAACATTTTACCTACTGTGGCAGTACTTAGGTAGATGATGTTGGTAATATTTTTTTGAGATTTATTTTGTACTTTTAAATAAAATTTCATATTTGCATACAAAAAGCTAAAGGTAAAAGAAAATGTAAAGGAAAAATAAATTAGTTGATATAAATTACAAACCTATTTCAGCAAGCATCAAAAAAAATTTTTAAAGTCAAAATGTACCTATAGTCTACTGTTAATTTTCACAGAACTCACAAAATGTTCAGGAAACCATAAGGTATAGATGACTAAGAAAAAAAAAAAAGAGAAAATTTCAAAAAGTATGTGTGATTGGAAAATAATCCAGTAAAATCATGACTGCAAATGAAATATGTAAACATTTTTGAAACATGTTGCTATAACCAAAATAGCAAGTTACAGTGACGAGATTAGAACAGGATATTTATTCACTACTATGCTACTCACTCCTATTTCTACAGGAAAACTTTATCAGTTCTGCAAGAATTTACCCAATTCTGCCCCATCAGTATTTCCCTTTTAAACCCGAATCTCTGTTTCTGTGCTAGTCATCCTTCACTGCCAGTTCCCGCAGTGGACTTTGCCTGGTCTATGCAATGATGTTTTCCATTTCAAAGCCCTTTTGCCCTTTCCAGCTCATTCCTCAGCCTTATCCAGATTTCAGTCTAAACCATCTTAACCTCAGTGATGACTTCTCTACTCCTAGGATCCATTCAGGTCAATTTACTTAACATTTTTAATGTTTTTAATTCCTCAGAATGACATAAATATGAATGTGTATATTCTAACTTGCTCTATTTTAGAAACCAATATATTACCAATATATTAATGCCTTATTCAGTGGTACATATTCATCATCTATGACATCTATACATTTAAAATCATGGGATATGAACAATGTGCAAAGTAATTTCCTCAGTCCTCTTCTCCCTTTTTGATCAGATAAATTCTGCTCGCTAGCTATTTTTCACAGAGCTACACCCACTGTTAGGATCATTGTTACATACATCCACCAGTAACAAGAATTTTGGGCTGTGATGGGTGAAGAAAAGTAGCCTTTTAAGGAGGAGAATTGGACACAGAAGAAACATCCCTCTCTCCCCTTCAGTTTTATGTTCTAAATGTCGAGACTGAGCACAACTTTCTGTCTTGGTTTCTTTCCTTTGAATCTTCCTGGAGAAAAGGTGTCAGTCCTCTTGGGTCATCAAGTGAATCGAGTGAAAAGTCTTTTTTTCTCACCACAGAATAAGCACTTTACATGGAAAAGCCTGCAGCTAATGTTTCTCCTCTGGCAAACGTGGGTGATGTTCCAGAATCAGGAGAGTGAATGAGCAACTGAATAAGCAAGTGGGATTAAAATCGCTGTTGACTCACATTCTGTGAGATGCAGTCAAAACAGTTGCAGATATCAGTAACGTTTAATAAACAGGGTTAAAAACAAATGTAAGAACATGGTGAAAGTGGAAAGGGGCTTCCAGGGTTTCCCCACTGAATTAACCGGATCATTCATTTTTGCGGTAGACTCTTAAGTGCCACTGAGATCACTTCCTTTCTTACAGCACTTTAGAAGCTGTAGTGCTCTTAAAGAGGCTCTTCTTATCTGGCTGTTTGCTGCAATTAGAATAAGCGAATGGCAGCACGGACACAGGGATGTAGTGGCCAAACCAAAGAAGAATAGCAGTTTGTTTTCCAACATGAAGGCAAATCTTTCTATGGTTAAACCTATGAGATACACAATAAAGAGGATGAAAAAAGAAATTAAAACCTTCACAGCCTTCACATGAGCTTCTGTGTTGAGATCTCTGCATCCCGAGACAGTAGATTGCATCTGCCTTTTGTGTCTCCAAAGAGAAATGATTAGCAGGGAGCAGGTAATCAGGGCTATTGTAAAGAAGAAAAAAACCCCTACATCTACAAAAACATGGTAAATAAAAAATTGACTTTTCCACAGGTAGAGCTGCCAGGATGTGTTTCCATACTGCATTTTAACAGTATCAACTATTTTCGCAGTTAGTGAAATAGCAATTATCCATGATACAAACAAGCATCCAATCAGAAGGATAAAAATTGCATCCGTTTTACTCTTTAGCCAGTGAAATATGTGATGAGAGAAATAAGCTATCTTGAAGAAGTAAAAGACGCTGAGTATGGTGGCAAACCAGATACTCATGTGATTTATAATTATCCATGAGTAATTCATGAATTCAGTTAGATTGCCAGAGGCCAGCAGTTGTGGGGAAAATAGCCTTATATATGCATCAGAAATTATTATCAATATGAGAACAATTCTTGAAATCACCAAGCCAGTGAGAATCAAGCCAATCTTAGAGAATTTCTTTTTCCTGAGCCAGTCGATGCAGTGCAAAAGACCAAAAAATGTGTTCCCTAAAACTCCCAGAACTGACTCAGTAGTTACCACCAAAAGGAGGATGCCTTCTGTTGCACTCAGCATGGCTGCTGATTCCTAAGTTTGTTTCTGCTGAAGATATTGCAGATTTACCTGATGAAGTATGCTGCACATGCTCACTGCTTGATGGATGAGCGATTTTTCTTTTTCATTTAAACGAAGATATAAAAGCACCACAGGAATATCCTGTGGTTACATCAGAAATAATCTTCAGAGTCCCTTTCTCTTGCTTCTAGAAGACTTACAGGTAGTCCATAGAATGTAAGCACATTGCATACCTTCCTAAAATTTGTTAATAAGCAAATGAAAGCTTCTGTTTCATGAATTTTACCTGATCCTTTGAGGTTATTTGCATTTAGTAAACTGAATTGTGGAGTAGGACTTTAAGACATATACTAGCAGAATGATAACCATGGCAAAATTCAAAATTGTATGTCATATTTTTATTTAACGTATACTTTTTTATTCAAGTGCATGTGGTGTGTGTGTGTGTGTGTGTGTGTGTGTGTGTGTGTGTGTGTGATGTTTGTGGTGATATATGGGGATGCCAGAAGAGAGTCTCAGATTCCCTGGAGTTGTATTGGTTGTGAACCATCCCAAATGGGTTTGTGGAATGTCTTTGGGATGCTGAAAGAGCAACAAGTGCTCTTGATTTGCTGAGCCATCTCTCCAACTACTGTATATCATTTTTCCTATTATCCATTTTTAATAACTCGGCATGGTGGTATATACCTATTTATGGCCAGCTCTTGGGAGATTGAGACAGCTCTTGGGATTGCTTGAGCCCAGGACCAGCTTGATATCTTAGTTAAGTGGCCACTTTAGGGGGAAAAAAGAACAAAAGAAAAATGACAGACTCCAAATCAAAAGTGAAAGGAAAAAGAAATCATCATGATTTACATTGCCTCTGAGCACTGTTTAATATTTTAATATTTAAAGAAAATGGCATTCACAAGCAATAAATGAGTATAGAGATTTATACCATAAACAATTGTTTATCTTCTTTTTTTGTTTTCTTTTTAACAATTGTTTTTAATAGAAACATTGGCTCAATAATATGGAATTGGTAATTTTCACAAATATCTCACAGGACAGTTGTTGTGTTTTATAGACTGATGATGGCCAGTGCCTTTGTGAATGAAGACCACGCTAACCATTCATAATATTAGTAATACTTCTTTCAGCATATTTCACATGTCCATATCTTCTATCCTTCAATAAACACTTTGTGAGTACTTAAATATACCAAGTTGTCTTTTGGCTACTGAAGGAATATTGGTAGATATAACCTTTAAGCTTTGGGGAGTCATAGGGAATTAGGAATATTTCATTGAGCACGTTTCAATTTGAAAAAATATCCATATCCTGGTTCTGGTCTCTGATGAGGTTTGATTGCAGGATATTGCAGCAACTTTTATTGGATCACAGGAGCATAATCCAGGATAGTTATTTCTGCCTCAGTTGGCTTCCTTAAATCCCCAAAACCTTACACATAGAACAGGCACCAAGATTCATAATAAATTGAATTACAAAATACTTCTCAATAAAGTCTCATTTTCTGAGTAAATATGATAATCCTTTATGAATTTTGGCACTTTCTCAAAAATAACCAGTTGAATTTCAATATTTTACTTTTAGCAATGAAAGTGCCATTTAATGGGAGAGGGAGGGAGGGAGAGAGAGATAGAGAGAGAAAGAGGATAAGACAGGTGTAGAGGAAGGAAAGAGAGAAGAGGAAAAGGGATGAAAGAAATACTAAACCAAATATTTAGTAATCCTTTCATGCTTATTTTTCTTGATGAGCTAGAGCAGTTTTTGAAAACTCAGAAAATCCATTTAATCATGATGTCTCATTAAAATCTCAGTTCATGAGACTTGTATCCTTCTGCATTTATTCCTATCCCTCCAGAATAGTTCCCTATTTTATTATTTATTTGGCTATTCTTTATAGTATATATGTATATATGTTTATGTTCATGCAATGCTTCATAATTTAAAATATATAGTCTCGCTCTGTATTAATATGTTCCTTGGCTTTTGATGCTTTATAGCTTCTGGTCATTTTCATAAATAGGAACGGACTTATGCAATGTATTTTCTAAGCCATTACATTGATAACTAGGAATGCTCTTGTTAGTGAACAGTATCTGCTAAATTCTTTGACTAAGGTGTACACTGTTACTTATGTCATTCAGTTTTAGTAGACAATGGTCCCATTTATAAATCACTCTTTACCCCTTAAAAACTGATGGTAGAAGCAGTGGCCTGATTCCAGACCCAGCCTTCTTTGAATTGCTCTGAACTCTCACACAGTCCTTTGCAGAGTGTCTGACTATAACACTTCTTTAGTTGTTGGTTTCCCAGGATTGGGATTTTGTTTTTTCAATAGGTGCTATATTGGCCAGATATTGTTAATCTGTAACTGTGTAATCTAGTACATAACCAGTCTCTAATTAAGTCCATAGAACAAGAAATTGTATGGGACATATTTCTGAGTATGCAACAATTTTTTATATATCCCATATTCATCCATCTGAAATTATCAGAAACACAAATACCCTTTTCCTTTTCATTTTTTCTACATGTTGTTAGGTCATGGCACATGTCCCTTGAAATAATGAGATAGCAAGGTAAGGCACTCCGGGACAGGCTTTACTTCGAGGTAGCTGGGGTTGAGCTCAATGGAAAAAGAGCCAGCACCAAATGGTGTTTGGCCAGAACATTTAAAGGGAGCTAGGTGAGAACCCAAGCAAGGGGTGGGAGAGGGTGTGTTAGGTTGCTGGTCACCAGCTTAACATAAAATTTATTCCTGGAGGACATATTTCTGGTACATATATGACATGTACATGGACATACTTTAGAGTGGTACAATTGGGAGGGAACCAAAGCAGCATGAGGACTGGGTCAAGGAACAGACTGCTGTGGGTGAATTCTGCCTAGGACAATAAACCTTTGCAGAGAAAAACTTTGGAGAGACTGAGAGAAAGATGCAGGACATGTATGGCAGAATGCATGAACTGGGGTGGGGTGGGAAGAAGGGGAAGGGGAATATGTCTAAATTGAACTGAAAAATGATGTCTGAAATACACAAAACATCAACAAAAGTATTATATTAAGAAAAGAAAGCGGAAGATTCCTGAGTGCTCTGCAATCGCCATGGGCAAAGATGAGCTGGTAGAGCAGGTTCCTTGGATTGTCAGCCCTGCAATTCAAATGGATCCTGGGTCTTTGGAGAACTCAGATCCTAACACGTATGTGATAGTTAATTTTGGTTGTAAATTCTGTTGGATCTGGGATCAACTGAGATGTTTCCGGATGGGTCGGTGAGAACATCTCCTGAAAAGATATTTTATGCTAGCGTGACTGAGCCATGGCTCCTTCTATAAAGGAGTTTGCACCTTGACTGAGTCTTTGGGGGCTTTTATTACCATGTAACAAATGCAAGCAAAGAATAAATAACACATATGTGGTAATTAAATACATGGTTTACAGGTAACATAACACATGATCACAAAGATTGCGAGAAATTGGCAGCTTGGGGAGACAAAGAGTTTTAGCCTGGGTAACCCTGGGAACCAAGTGAAAGACTCCTGTCTGCCTTCTCCATTTTATGCTCTGTCTTACAGCTCTTCCTGCTCCCAAGTTCTTAATTACCATAAAATCCCAAGGTCTTTTAGCACCCAACCATTCATTTTCCAACTTCAATTATATTCCCTCCTCTTCAACAACATAATCCCTTATGTATACTTAAGAGGAACTTTGTGATATTCTTGATTAATCACCTGGAGTCTGATGATCTTTACCTGGTTTTTCATAAATTTAATAGGTTTATTATATAAGATCTTAAGAGGAGAGCTAATAAAACCATGACGTTTGGTCCTGTTAGCGGGGCTAGCCAGGGACCAATTATTCAAGGTTGTCTTTTAGGAAGACTTTTTTTTCTTCTGGCCTTGAATGTCCCTAGCAGGTGCCATGCATTTTACTCTACCAGACTGATAGTGGCTTCGCATTTTCTCTAACTGTACCAGATTGATTTGTGCAAAAACAGCACAGATACCTCCCCTTTCTGATAGTTCTGGCATCTCAACTCTCTGGCAGGGATAAGTTTACTGTCCAATCCAATGAAGTGTCCTCTTTTCGGATCAGAAAGAAACTGGTCATCTTGGGACGGGGTGGGGTGGTCTTGGCCCTAAACTGCTTAGTTAATCTCTACAGCCTATTTTCATTACTTCTCAAACTGAAGATGTAACCCTAATTGCAAATAAGAAATTCAGGAAGTGGTCATTTTGGCTTCTTATTTGCTGAGCAGGGACGAGGTATGTGTCCATTGGGTTACCCTTTCAGTGGGTTTATCTAAAAGATCCCAAAAAGTATAGCTATAGAGAAAAGAAAGTCCTTGACTGGTGCTTGTGAAGAAGCAAAGGCAAGAGTATTTAGGCACATGTTCTGGGCAGGGAACTAGGAGAAGTAAGAGCAAGGTGAATGTTAAATGTCCAATGTAAAGTCCATTAGAATTTCTTGATGAGGGCATCCAAAACAAGCAATGTTTTGTTTTCTTCTCATTTGAACGTGATTGCTGGACTAAGGGTATGCTTTCCAGGCATTGATAGCTGTTGGAGTAGCTAGAGCCACAGTGCAGGCACCTTCTTAAATTGCTTCTAGACAGAGAGGAAATTTATCCATCATTTAATTTTGATGATAGCAGCAGACTTGTGCTTTTCGGCTGCATTGTGGAACTAGGCCAAGATATGAAGTTTTATACCTGGAGAGTATTTATCCCAGAGAAGACAAGATGTACTTCTGACACAGGATTTGAGCAATGGAGCTGGAACTGACCTGGAAGCCACTTTCCCCTGAAAGTTAGTTCTCATAGCTTTGGAGAGCACTACACAAGTTGCTAAGGAAGAATATCAATCCATGGTCCAACTCGGCCAGGAGCACACAAAGCACAAATGGCCAAAGCATAAACAGTAAGAGTCTGTAAGGTGTGGATGGTTGAACAGGATCTGTATATTAAACTTCACCCACCTGTTAGATCTATGCCAGTGCAAACCCCAGATAAAAACCAGGCACACCAGGCTTAGACACTACAGGAACATATTTACTTCAGGGATTGCCAGGACTGGACTGACTACCTGTTGGCACACGGTGGGTCAGCCAGCAAGATGGCTACTGAGGCACACCCCTTCGTAGCCACTGGGCAGGACCTCAGGTAAAGGAGAAGGGATCATAAGCTTGACAGCTTCTGTAGGAAGCGGACATGTGTGTGTCCCCTGGGATTCTGGGAAACCCAGACCTAACACCACCCAGGGCTCAGGACACCATAGAGGAAGAGGGGGCAAAAATATTTAAGAGCCAGGGAAAAGGTGCATGACCCTACGGAAATAGAGGTCTACAAGATTTGGGTACCTTGCTGATATGAACCCACAGCAAAGGTGTTAACATTCACAAGACCCATGCAAAATCAAGGAGACAAAACCCTGACACAGAAATGTGGAAATGGACAATAAGCCTCGATCTTTGTTGTAGAATTATTAGCAGCTTATTGCTGCTGGGTGAGAAAGAGCTGATCTTCTTAGAAGTAAGTACTCTACACAGGTTAATCAGACCCCAGTGTATCAACTTGCACTGAGGAACATCTGGGGACACTAACTTGACATGATAGACCTTAACGCAAATGGTAGAATGTATGAATTCATATGTGTGTGGGATCACTTATAGTAGGGTGCCTATAAGTGGTGAAGGGGCTTTTAATGGTGATTAGGATTGATAGAGATCTTTTTAAAGATGGCAGCTCCCAAGGTTGTGTGCATTCTGAGCAGCTGAGAGCAAAGTTGGGGAGGGACATAGGGGTCCCCAAGAGGGTTGGGAAGCATTGGAGGTGGTTTGAGGATATTTGGATCCTTAGGGACTACAATTTGGAGCTATAGGCATCATCTGAGGGTGTCAGGAGACAACGATAGCCTTTCTCCTATTGAACCCAGGTACAGACCTTGCTGCCCTGCCCTGGAGGATTGGATGGTAGATTAAGGGTGGTGTACAGTGGTTCCATGAGTACATCTCACTGAATGGGTGAGTGGCGTTCACCCCACTTGGATGTGGGGAACTCTGGCTGCATTGCAGGAGAAGCACTGTGACCTTCCAGCTCATTGGATCAGGAGTGCCTGGGGCTCTCAGGATGCGGGTTTCACAGGCCTGGTTTGGGGTGGGGAGTTGGCTGGTGTTGCATGGCTTAGTTCATTGGGCGAACTGTTTGCTGCTTGGGTGAGAGGTGTTGGTCTGTACAGTGTTAGGATGGAGTTGAAATTTTGGAGCCTATAGTATCCACAACTGTACATCAATTAAAAAGTCAACAAACACCTGAAGAATATAACCAATATCTCTGTCAGCTCAATAAACACCTAAGTCTTACATTAGAACCACTTCCAAGAGCAGCTACCCACATGCCTAAAGCTCAATCAATAAAAGACTCAGGTGGATCTCAACCAAACACTAATACCCTTATTCAAGTCCCTGTAATGAAGACCCCTTGGATACAGCTCAGGATACAGATCACAAAAGAACAATTATGAATATGATTAGAGAAGTTAAGGAGTTGAGGGAATTTAAGGAGCTTATAAACAAGGAAGTCCGGGACTTAAAAGAAGACAGGGATAAGGAAGAAAGAGGACAATGATAAATTGTGGAATTAAATCACAAAAGAGAGGGAAACATTGAAGAAAATTCAAATTGAAATGAAAAAAGAAATGCAACATTACACAAGTTCACAAGTTGGAAAGGATGAGAGAAACTCTTTTTTCTTTTTTTGGGGTCTTTTTCTAGACAGGGTTTCCCTCCTGTAGCCCCAGCTGTCCTGGAACTTGCTCTGTAGACCAGGCTGGCCTTGAACTCACAAAGATCAGCATGCCTCTGCCTCCCAAGTGCTAGGATTAAAGGCGTGTGCCACCACGCCCAGCTGGGAGAAACTCTTAATAATGGAATGCATGAAGTAGAAAATAGATTACCAAGATTAGAAGACAATATGGAAGAATAGGATCAATCAAGTAAAGATTGTGAAAAATTTAAGAAAACACAAGAATGGAATAACCAGGAACTGTGGATACTATGAAAAGATCAAACCTACAAATTATAGGGATAGAAGAGGAAGAAACTCACAAGATAACGATATGGCCCAGGTTTTCAATAAAATTTTAGGTGAAATTTTTCCCAAATTAATGCAAGAGATTAATATAAGTATTAGAAGCATATAGTACTCCAAGCAGAGAGAACCAGAAAAGAAAATTTCCACACAATATCATAGTAAAAATACTAGATGTTCAAAACAAAGAAAGGATACCGAGGGCTGCAGAAGAAAAACAACTTTCCTACAAAGGAAAACCTATCAGAATTACAGCTACTTTCTCAATGCAGACGATGAAAGTCAGAAGAGCCTGGTCTAAAATATTCCTGGATCTAAAAGACTATAGATGTCAACTCCAGAGTACTTTTTCCAGCAAAAATGTCCACTGTAACTGATGGAGAAACAAAATGTTCCATGATATAAATAAGTTGAAAAAATTCCTCTTACAATAAGCCATGTCTGCAGAGAATACTTCAAGCAAGACAAAGAGCAGAGGGCAGAGATGACTATAAACAACACCAGAAGACAAATGATACTGCCACTATGGAAATAAAAACCTAGGGTAAGAATGTACTAGAATTCAAAATGATTGGAAGCAGTTCAATTCTCTCAACAACAGTTTTAAATATCAATGGAATGAATTCTCCAATTAAGAGACAGAGACCAATAGGATGGATTAAGAAAAAAAAAAAACCCATCTTTTTATTTTCTTGTTTATAAGAAACTTACCTCACCTTTAAAGATAGATATTATTCCGAGTTGAAAGGAGGGTAAAAAATTAATACAAGTAAATGCCCCTAAGAAAGGAGGAGTAGGCATGGTAATACTAGATAAAATAGAATTCAAGGCCTTTGGTTTTGTTTTTTGTGTGTGGGATATTTGATCACTAGGTGGAACACCTTTTGGGCTGATACAGAGGCATTTTGCCAGGCCTATGTGGTGCATTTCTTAATATCTGGAAAGATTTGGTTGGCCAGTGCTGGCCCCAACTACTTGTAAGTTCACTTTAAGGTTTTTATTTTGTGGTAATGTGTTTGGAGAAACTGCCTCGTTCAACTGGATGGGCATAAATATTGCAAAGTTTAGCAGAAAATAAGATACTTGAGCTGCGCTGCGTGAAGAGAGCTTCACTGTTCACCTGAGTCATGGATTTTGAAAATCTTTTCTCCAAACCCCCCAATCCGGCCCTCTGCAAAAAATCTGTGGCCCAGCACTCTGAGGAAAGAATCAGTGATGCAGTAGATGGTACTGAAGTTGAAGAAACAGAGACAGAGAAAAAAAAAAAAATGGAAAGTAAAGTGGGCCTGTGAGCAAACTCCCCTCAAATTTAAGCGCTTTGGAAACTCTTCAGGATCGACAGTTTGCAGCGTAGAAATCAAGAAGCAAGGACTAGGATCCTTATAGTCAGGAGCCGGCAGATAATTTTGCCAAAGAGCTTCAACAGTACATGCAAGCTAAGGAAATGGCAAACACTGCTCAACCCTCACCATTTCCTGAAGAATCTGTGCAGAAGGTGGGAGCAGAAGGTGCACAGCAGACTGCCAAATGGAAAAGTAACAAATCTAACGCCGTTCACAAGAATACCAAACAAAAGAAAACGAAGTGAAAGTGGATGGGTGCTGGAAGCAAAGGGTCAGATGTCTTACCAAGGAACGGCGGTCCGCGAGGAAAGGCTGGCGAACCTGAAGAGAAGCAGTGCTGTGTGAGAATGAGCCAGGGATTCTTCAATCAGCATACAGTGTAACGCAAGGGAAAGCAAGTTTGCAAATACTTTATTGAAAGGAAATGTATTAAGGGAGACCAATGTACGTTTGATCATGATGCAGAGTGTACTAGTCAGGGCTCTCCAAAGAAACAGAAGCAACAGGAAGAATATATAACTATATACAATTTATTGATTTGCTCACGTGACAGAGCTCAAGTAGTCCAACAGTAGCCGAGCCGAACTGGAGAGGCTGAGAATCCAGGGAACTGCTCAGTCCGCAAGGCTGGATGTCTCAGTAGTCCCAATCTGGTGCTGAAGGCCCGGTGGATTTCAGGAGATCTGCCGGTCTCAGTACACGCTGGGATCCGAAGGGTTGGTCACAGCAGCAAGACAAACTCACCAGTGAGAGAGAGGCAAGCCACAGGGAATAAAAAGGGACCAGCTCCCTCTGCCTTGGCCCTTTATACTGCCTGCTGGCAGAAGGTAACGCCCACATTTGGGGTGGGCCATCCGGGGTGAGGTGGTCCAATCCAAAGATTCTTTTCTCTTATTTGTTCCTTAGTGCAGTCAAGTTGACACCCAGGATTAACCATCACACAGAGATAGAGAAGAAAAAGGAGACGTGTAAGTATTGTGTGCAGGGATACTGTACCAAAAGAGAAAACTGCCTGTATTTGCATAATGAATACCCTTGCAAGTTTTACCACACAGGAACAAAATGTTATCAGGGAGATAATTACAACTTTTCTCATCCTCCACTGACAGCTGAAACACAAGAACTGTTGGCTAAGGTCTTGGATACTGTAAAGAAGTCATATAAATAAATAGACTCAAAAGGAGGAAGATCTATTATTGTTCAGGACTTATCAAGATTGGTGGTTTGGGATAGTTTACAAGATTTCCTCAGTTGAGCCCTTGTGGATGGGTCAGAGGTCCAGAATCCAGTGCTCAAGTGGAGGGCTCAAGTGGAGGGCTCAAGTGGAGGGCTGGGTCTTCACTGGGAATCTCTTGTTCTTGCAACAGGAAATGAGCTCTTGTGGCAGATGTGCTGGCTGGTGGGTGAATGCTGTGGTGCTAGGTTGCAGGAGTGTCTTCTGAGTACACCAAGAAGCAAGGTGGGTTTGGGTATGAATGGGAGAAGGACAGAAGTTGGGACTATCCCGGAGGATATTGGGATAATTAAAAAATAGTCAGCTCTCTACATGTCATTACACACTGTCACAGCATTTTTAATGACAGTTCATAGTTCCATTTAGTAGCATAGTATAAAATATGATTCTGAATTTTTAAATAAACAGTTCCTGATTGTATGTTTTTAGTTATTATTATAAAGTGGAGTAATATTTCTGGCTTAAAAAAAAAGAAAATAAGATACTTCTACTGGATTGAAGTAGTTAAATGTTTCTAGAGTGGAATGGTATAAACAGTAAAGGCAGTTTACTAATGGTCTAAATGGCATGTACACTAGAAGGAGACAGTTTGGATGGACTCGAAAATTTTTTTCAGTTTAATTCTGGTCAACAGGTATGTTCCCTGTTATTGGAAAACTGCAAACCAGGATATGGGGTTTGGGAAAGTAAAGAGACTACTTTTGTTTGTAGTAAATCGTTTACATTTAAGATATAAAATTGTTTAAATTTCTCTTTTTTTTTTTATTGATGCTTTGTGTATTTCATACATCATTTTCCAATTCAGTTCAGGCGTATATCCCCTTCCCTTCACCCCGCCCCACCCCTACCCATCCCAGATCATGCATTCTGCCGTAACTTTTCTGCATCTTTCTGGGTTTTTTTTGTTGTTGTTGTTTTGTTTTCATTTTTTTATAACAATAAGTGATAATTTGTGAGTACAAGCATCCTTCATGTAAAACCAATTTGCAAGCAGTTGTGCCCAAACCCATACAACTCATGGGTCCCACCATCCAGCAGGGGGGGCTTGTATGTTCAATCAAGTTGATCAAATGAGTGTCCAGTCTATATTGTTGTAGTTTCACCATTCACCCCAATCGCAGCCCTTACATTCTACCGCGCCTCCTCTTCTGCAGATTGTTCCCTAGGCTTAGAAAAGGGGCACAGGTGGATGAGAAGCAAAACAGTCTACTTTCTCTGGAGCTGTTGTCTTGGTCTCTATTCAATTCTGGCTGTTTTCTTTCATGGGCTGCCAGCTTGTCCAGGCATAACCTTTCAATCCTACTAATGAAGCACATGCAATTTGTTTATGCAAGGCTTCTTAGACTTTTCCTCAGGCTTTATCTAAATATGACACAGTAATTAAAAGAACCAGATTGGCATAACAACTTTTTTTGGATGGTTATGCCCATACAAATTTGGCCAAGGATTTAAGGGACAATTTTGTTCCTTGTCCTCTGAGGAGGGCAACTGGTCCCCCAATTGGTCCCAGGGGATTTTGTATGGGAGCATCTCTTAAAATGTCTGCAATTGTGAGTCATCAGACTTCCTGTGCAGGGAGGTCTTGGGGATCCACCAACAGAACCCTAGCCAGTGTCCAGTCTATAAAGAGAAAGCTCAATAGAGAGGAATGTCTCCTTGTGCTCCAAAGGGAAGCCTGGTCTAGAAAGACCTGACCTTGTCTTCGGTAGATGGAACTGGTTAAGAATGGCCAGAAGGAGCCAGGCACTGCCCCCAATCCCCAAATCCCTGAAGACCAGAACCTCAAATGATTTTGAGAAAACAAAGTTTGGTTAATCTGGGCTAATTGTGTGGACTTAAGCACCCAAAAGAAAGTATAACCGGGGGCTGGAGAGATAGCCTAGCGGGGTTAAGAGCACTGACTGCTCTTGCAGAGGACCCCGGTTCGATCCGATCCCCAGCACCCACATGGTGGCTGAGAACTGTCTTTAACTCCAGTTCCAGGGGAATCTGACACCCTCTTCTAACCTCCGCAGCATTGCACAACACGAGTGCACAAACCTACATGCAGACAGTACATTCATACACATACAAAAATAAATTAAAAAAATTTAAAAAAAGAAAGTATAACCAAAAGATAAATAATCAATATATTTCTTTTAAAGCTTAAAAAATTGTGCCTCTACATATCGGGCATAAAGTTATATGAAATAATGTTAAAACAGACATAAATACCTTAGACCTTGGCCTTGATTAACAGAATAGGGTCACCTGCAGCCAAAGGACAAGTCCATTATTGTTGTTAATCAATGTTCAGTAATAAAATTCCCTCTTTCTAGCAACTAAGTGAAAACTCGTATCCTGACTATTAATAAGCCTGAAAAGCAGATCCTGAGTCCAGACACCATGGCCAAAAAACAGAGAAACCCAATAAATGGACACTTTGAAACCCCTGGTCAAGAAATTCTAATGGACTTTTAAGTTGGACATTGGAATTCACCCTCTTTTTACTTCTGGTCCCCTGCCTAGATCATGTACCTAACTATTACTCTTGCCTTCATTTCATTTTCACGGGCACCAGTCAAGGATATTTTTCCCTTTATAGTTATGCTTGGGGGTCTTTTAGACGCTCTGAATGGGGGATACCCCAGTTGCCACACCCAATGTCCCTTTTCAGCATGGAAGAAGTCAGAGTAGTTGGCATCCTGATTCCCTTCTGACCATTGGGGTGACTCTTTTCAGAGGGTCACTAAAGAGAAGCTAGAAATTGACTAGGCAGTTTAGGAATGAGACCCCCCCCCAAATTAACCAGACTCTCTCTCAGCTGAGAAATCAAGGGTTCTTGGACTAGCCAGTAAACACATTTCCTTCTGGTATCCCTGAAAGAATAGAAGAAAAAAAAAAAGAAAGAGAGAAGGGAAAAAAGAGAAGTATATACCAAGCCCCACAGACTGATTCTTTATTTTGCCGGAATAAGAAATGGAAATTCCTCCTCCCCCTTTTTTGTTTGTTCTTATTGCTTTGTTTTTTGTTATTGTCATTTTTTATTGTTTCTGTTTTCCTGTGAAAAGAAGAAAAAAAGGAAAAACTAGAAAAAAAACCCTGGGCCTGGAGAAGTGGCTCAGCAGTTTAAAAAAAAGTTGATAGGGATGTTCTGTTTGAAATATACAAAAATTCAATTAAATTTTACAAATGCATATATATCTATAGAAGAATAAAGTGAGTAATTATCTTCATAACCAGATGCCTTTCAAATATTTCAGGGTAGAATATTATTTTAATGGTTGTCTTCAAGGAGTATGCATGTCAGACCGAAATATATGAAGATGAGCTCAAACAAGGAGATGGTCTTGCTTTTGATCCATTGAGCACATAACACTGACAAAATCAAATCACTTCCCCTAAATCCTGCCATGAACACTAAAAGTTGAGTAGTTACTAAAACTTTTTCAAATGTACTTGCCTTTTTTTTTTTTTTTTTTGAGACAGGATCTTCCTTTAGTCCCAGCTGGCCTGGAGCTCACTCGCTAGACCAGGCTGGCCTTGAACTCACAGAGATCCACCTGCTTCTGCTTCCCTAGTGCTGGGATTAAAGGCATGCACCACCACACCTGGCTAATAGAAGTAAAATATCAGGTTTTTCATTTTCTGTGACAATTGCTAGGTTGGTTTCCAGATGCCTTTTTTTTTTTTTCATTTCAACGTTATTTTCTTGCTTCATGAGAAAAAGAATTCTAATACCCGTATAGAGTACACAATCACAATGCTGCAAAACAGTGAGTAAGTATAGGATGTCTGCTAAATTTCACAAACTGAGTCCACAATGGGTTGGTTATTGGTTGAGGAAGTCTATTCATAATGTAAAAAGAAAAAATGGAATGGAAATATTTCAGGTGGAACTTGCAATTTTCATGTACTTGTTTTGGTAAACAAAATCTAGCTTTATAAATCCCAGCAGTTCCATTAGACAACATTGGGGTTTATAGTTAATTACTCATTAAGATTGCTGTTTAAGATAGGCACGTTATGCACATGCCTTTAATCCCAGCACTCAGGAGGCAGAGGCAGGTGGATCTCTGTGAATACAAGGCAAGCCTGGTTTACATACCAGCTCCAGGCCAGCTGGGACTAAAGGTTGATCACCATCCCCCCCCTTTTCTTTTCATTTTTGGTATTTTTGAGACAGATGACTTTTAAAACCAAACAACTGCTGTTCTCTCTCTCTCTCTCTCTCTCTCTCTCTCTCTCTCTCTCCCTCTCTCTGTCTCCCTGTCCAGGATTTCATTTCATGGGGGAAGTTTCAGACCCCCCCAAAAATTCAGTCTGATGTGAGGAACTATCATAAAAGCCATGCCCAAACAATTCCCTGAATCAGCCTGATGGCTATGTAGATATTTTTGTGCATTTAACTGAGTGAATTTATGATTTTCGCTGAAGGCAGAACTATGTGCTGACATGCAAATAAGATTTTGTTTTGCACTTTCTTCTTCTGGAAAGAAAACACTTTTTTTTTTTAATCTTAGAATTCAAAGTAACAAGGTAGATCTATGAGTATATATTTCTCTTTTGAGTCTAACTCCTGATATGAAATCCCAGGTACCCAGTTGTCTGCTCTTTTGGCTTTGGGATCTTTGAGGTGGATTAAGCCTGGGTCAGCTTCATGAATCTCTGTTAAGGACCTCAGGCTCTGGGTTTTGCTATCGAGTGGGACTTCATCTGGTGTAAGCTATCTTCTTCCTCCAGGACTAAATCATTTCAATTTTCACAAGACAAACAACCAGGAAAACTGGGAGATAATGTTTGACTTTTACAGGCCTTTCCTTTATTGTATGTTCTATCTGGGTGTACTGGACAGCTTTAGTGTCAACTTGATACACCTGGGTTGAGGGAGCCTCAATTTGAGAATTGCCTCCATTGGACTGGCCTGTGGCTGGGTCTGTGGGGTATTTTCTTGATTGTTGAGTTATGTGGGGGCACAGCCCACTATGGGTGGTGTCACTCCAGGTAGATTGTTCTGTATGGTATGAGGAACAAGCCAGTAAGCAGCATTCCTCCATGGCCTGTGCTTCAGCTCCTGCCTCCAGGTTCGTGCCCTGAGTTCTTATCTTGGGCTCCCTTAGTGATGAACTGTGACCCACCCGGAAGATGTGAGCTAAATGAACCCTTTCTTTCCCAATTTGGTATTGCTCAGAGTGTTTTGTCACAGCAGTTCAAAGTAAACTAGAAGACCGGGTCTAAGGTAAATTTCAGGTCTGCCATGACCTAAGCACCATAGAATAATTAGACTGCATATAGCTTTCATGTGAAGCTAAGATTCAATGGAATGAACTAAATTATGTTCTTCTAGAAGATAGATCCAAAAGTCAACTTTCTTAATTAGGAATGAAATCTTGTTTCCTGAATAAATATGGTGACAGATATAATGGCTAGAGTTCTTTCTTTTCCTATTTGCTTTTGTTTGTTTTTTTTTTAATTTTTTTTATTTAATTTTATTTATTTCTGTATGTGTATGAATGTACTGTCTGCATGCAGGTCTGTGCACCTGTGTCCTGTGCAATGCCGTGGAGGTCAGAAGAGGGTGTCGGATTCCCCTGGAACTGGAGTTCTCCTGGAAATGGAGTTTCAGACGGTTTTCATCCGCCATGTGGGTGTTGGGGATCGAACCCGGGTCCTCTGCAAGAGTGGTTGGCACTCCCAACCGCTAGGCCATCTCTCCAGCCCCTTGCTTTTGTTTTTTTAAGTCAAGTTTTCACACAGCCTTGACTGGCTTTGAACTTGCTAAGTGCTTGAGTATGTCTTTAAACTCCTGATTCTTGTGCTTCTACCTCCTGAGTGCTGGGCTTATAGGCATATAACACCATTCACAGTGAAACAGAATGTGTCAGTCCTTTCCTCACTATTCCTGAGGAAGGTAGCCTAGAGCATTGCACAGATACACATGGCATATCCTTTATTACTGCCCACATTCCCTAGCTCATTTTTTACATTTGAAGCTCAGCTTCCCTCAGTATCTTCTTCCTTCCTTTGTTTCCCAGTCCTCCACCATTGTGAAACTGTGATCTCATATATTCAGTGCTTTGTATTACCCTCCAGGTGGCCTTTTAAAGTGATCTCCCAGGGTTCTGCTCCTTTATCATTTTCCCTTGTTCACGTGTGTGTGTGTGTGTGTGTGTGTTGTACACTTATGTGCTCACTTATGATATGTGGAGGACAGAAGTTAACTTCAAGTATTTTTTTCTATCACCTTCCACCTTATTTTTTGAAATTGGTTTTCTCATTTTTTTTTATTTGAGGCAGGGTCTCCCTTTTAGTACCAGCTGTCCTGGAGCTTGCTCTGTAGACCAGACTGGCCTTGAACTCACATAGATCCACCTACCTCTACCTCCCAAGTGCTGGGATTAAAGTTTTCTCAACTGAGCTTGGAGGTCTCTGTTTCACTTAAGACAGGCTGGCCAGCAAACTCCCAAGATCCATTTGTCTGCAATGCTCTCCAACCTGAGGGCTGGAGTTATGGGCACATTAATCTATTTTAATTTCATGTGTATGTATTTTGCTTGCAGGTGTGGAAGTATCCCTTTGTCACACGAAGGCAACAAAGACCAGAAGAGGGTGTCCGATCCCCTGAAGTTGTAGTTGTGAACAATTCTTAGCTGCCATGTGAGTGTTAGAAACTAAACCCTCTTGAAGAGCAGCCAGTCTTCTTAGGCACTGAGCCATCTTCCCAGCTTCCCCCACATACTCAGTTTTTACTGGGTTCTCCTGTTCGCAATGTTTTATCCACTGAGCCATCTGCTCATCCTTGTCTTCAAATTTTAGATAAATATATCTTTTTATCTTCCTAGAAAGATTTATTCATGTCAGGTCCCCATGCTGTGTACACTGACAGTCTTTCTTGCAGTTTTTTTTCCAGCCCTTCCCTTACTATCACCATCATCACCAGACTTCTCAAGACCTGGCAGCAGATGTTCAGAGAAAAGCTCTCACTGGAATTAGGTGTTTGATTTCCTAGTTGAAGGAATTTGCACCTTTTAGAACTCCCAGTCTTCTTTGGTATTTGTGTGACTTTTTCTTTTCTAGCTTACATCTGCTGCTTTGGGAGGCTAGGATGGCCTTTCATTTTCGTGATGATTTCTTAGCATACATTTATTCTTATGAAGTGGATGAACAAGGAAAAGACAAACACAGCTGAAATCACAAATTTTTGAAATGAGTGAAGATATGATTTGTGTCCAAAACATAGATTTTTGTCTTGATTGCTTGTACTACAAGTTTGTGCTTGCTTATGCATGCCTATGTGGAGAATATTTACTCTCTGAAAAAACAACCAGGACAAAATGGTACTGTGAGGTTTAGCAAGAATATTCACTAAGTGAACTGAGAAAAGTGTTCCAAGCAGCATGGTGATGCACTCTTACCCTCTCCCCCTAGGAAGCTGAATATCTGTGAATGGAAATAGGAAAAGCCCACAAGGATGTCTGATTTCTTTTCCTGACACAGAGCCAAACTGTCAGATTGGTACCTTTCTAACAAAATTGTTTTCTCTGAAATGATTATTGTGAAAACGTCTGGAACTATAGATAATATTCTTCCTTTCCTTTCTTCTTTCCTTCCTCCTTTCTCAACCTTGCTCCCTCCACTCTCTGTTAACATGCATGTAAATACTCCAGCAAATGGAAGTCCTATTTTTCAGTATGGGAGAGAATTTACAGAAGAGAAAAAAAAAGTGTGTAGTTCTGAATTAAATAAACTCAGCATATATGTGAATATAAGTACATGATGCTTGTCTGTATGTGTGTGGTCACATGTATGCATAAGTACATAGGAATGCACTCATCTACATATGTATAAGGGCAGATCTTGGTTTTAGATTACCCATTGTATCCTAGAAGAAATTAGGACCCCATGGAGAAATAGTAAATCCAGGGTTGGACTAGGGAAAGGACAAAAAGAAACTACACTGTTTCCTTATGCCTTTAATGATGCTTGCCAGTGGTATTTAAATACTTTTTAAAAAATGATACATATCAGATAAAACATGATCATTCAGTATTTCATTTTTTGATATTCTTATTTTATGTATATGAGTGTATTCACTGCATTTAGGCAAGTGCGCCAATGTCATATTGTGCCTGCAGAAGTCAGAAGAGGGCATCAGATCCCCTGGAACTGAATTATGGATGGTAGTTAGCTGCCATGTGAGGTGCTGGGAAGGGGATTGAAGCATGGTGCTCTGCAAGACCAGCCAGTGCTTTTAACTGTTCAGCTCTCTCTCCAGTCCCAGCATTCAGTATTTTAATATTCAACTATTCATAGTATTTTCTTGTCATTATACATAATAATAATCATACTATATTTGTAATGATGATGTCAGAAATTTAAATCAGTTTTAGAAGTCAACTTTATAAATGCCTTGCAATGACTTAAGTCCAACATATTTTAAGAACATATAATTTATTGTGTGTGTGTGTGTGTGTGTGTGTGTGCATGTGGATAGATGTGTGTATGCCACAGTGTGCATGTGAAGGTCAGAGGACAACTTGAGTCATATCTCTCCTTCTACCCTATGAGGTCTGGGGGATGGAACTCAGGTTGTCAGGCTTGGTAGCAAGGCCTTTAGAGCTGAGCCATCCCACCCAGGACATAATATTTACCTGCAGGAAGCCCTTATTTGTGGATCTTAAATTGTTTTTGTAGCTTTCTTTCCTTCTGGGAGGCAGAGACAGGCAGATCTTTGTGAGTTCAAGGCCAGCATGGTCTACAGAGCGAGTTCCAGGACAGCTGGGGCTACAAGGAGACCCTGTCTTGAAAAGACCAAAAAAAAAAAAAAAAAAAAAAAGATGCTTCTTGGATGAGTAGTGAGAGGAAAACTCATGGGTGAATATAAGAATACATATTTAGAGTATAGTAAGAAATGATATTGGTCTAGGAATGTGGCACAAGTAGGCTTTTCTCTAGGATCTATGACCTCTCCAGCCCTGTGTATTTGACTGTTTACAGTAACACACATAAGTTCCCCCCAATGAGAAAATCTTAGTTTCAATTAGACAGCTGTTGATTATCCCCAAGGAAAAGGTGGTCAACTCCACCAATAGCAATACTTTTCTGGACCATAATTGTTGAACATTAGGTTTTACAGCTGGGTTGGACCATTGATCATTTTTCTCCATTGGTAGCTTGCATAGTATCCTCTGACACCATGAGAACTAGTCCTCAGGGAAGAGGATTCTAAGAAAGTTCAAACTTAACTTCTTCATGTCCTGTGTACAAAGTATAGCCTGTCTTCAGCAGTGGGGAGTTAACTTCAAATTCTGGGAAGGAATCAGGCTATTGGCAATAGCCTGTGTAATTTTGGGAGTAGTTTTTACTACCCTGACCAACTCAAAGGAAGTTTTCGACAGCCTGGCAGTGTTGTTTGCCCAGAGAGTCCTGATGGCACAGAGTTAGTTCCTTCTCTCCATTAGGCAAGGTGGCAGGTGTGGCTGTGCTGCTGGTGCTCAGGAGATTCAGCCCTATCCTTAACCCTGGCCCCCTTTCTCCATGCCTATGAGAATAAGGGGCTGGTTCTAGGTGTCTTGGGCCAAATGAAGGGACCTAATTTTGCTCCCGTGCCTTACTTATCTAAGCAACTGGACTCCGCCTTCCTCAGGTGGCAGCCTTGCCTCTGAGCCCTGGCTTCCATGGCCCCTTCTGGCACAGGAAGGACTTAAGCTGACCCTAGGGCAACCTATCACTCTTCTCTCCCCACCGCCTTCAGGATTTTGTGACACACTCTTTTCTAGCTACTCTGACACCATCCAAACTACAACTATTCGACACTACTTTCCTTGAAAACCTATCCCTCAGCCTTGATTCATGCCCTTCTCTCAACCCTGCCACTCTCCTACCCTTGCCCTGACCTCTTACCAATTCCTGCCTAGAAGTGCTTCAAGAATTTATTTACCAGGAACCTCTAACCTCTCTTAATCCCCTGCCTGACTCTACTTTCACTTGGTTTGTGGATGGAAGCTCCATCATGACCCCAACTGGGTCCAGTAGGACAGGATACAGAACATCATTGAGAGAGGGCCCCTCCCCTCAGTAACCACCTCTCAGATGGCAGAACTAGTGGCTCTTACAAGAGCATTAACTCTCACTGGGGGACCAAAGATCTCCATATATTCTGATTAGAAATATGCCTACCATATCCTCCACCACCAAACAACTGTCAGAAAAGAAAGGCGACTCTTAACCACAAGAGGTACCCTGATCACCAATGACCCCCTTATCCTCAAGCTTTTAGAGGCTTCTTATCTCCCTTCTAAAGCAGCTGTTGTTCACTGCAAAGGTCGTCAGCATACACATGATCCCATAGCCGGGCAATGATCTGGCAGGCTGCTCCGTCAGTATCGACCTCCCTCCTTAGTTTGGCCTTCACAAGGCTCAGGGCTATTCCCTGAGCCCCCTCCTTTCTCAGTCCCTTTGAACTCATGTATGGCTGGCCTTATTTACTAAGTAACTTTCCACTACAGGATCCATCTCTCCTTCACAATTACCTGCGTGCCTTCTCTCTTCCTTAGGGAACACACAGGTCACACCATCCCACAGGCCTCTAAGGATCCAGTACCCTGCCTTCTGAAACCTGGAGACTACCCCTTCCTCTGCTCAACTTCCAAGGACAAAATCGCTGGGACAGCTCTACAACCCCGCTGGCTTGGACCTTACCTGGTGATCCACTTTTCTCTCCTTATTGACCTTAATACCCTTCTCATTCTACCTGCTTCGGCTCTCCCAGACTCTTCATGCCATTTCTACCTCTTTACAGACAGAAAGTTGGGCGTGGCCACAGGGGCCTTAACCCAACCCGTTGAGCCCTTATACTGGGCAGTAGCATTTCTCTCCAAACAGCTTGACCCTACTGTCTGCCACAACCACTGACCTGCCCTCTCTTACACCAGGGAACAGTGTTCTCCTTAACACTTTATCTCCTAAGTCTCTTGAGCCCAGGTGAACTGGACCCCACATTGTCATCCTTACTACGATGTCAGGCCAGCCACACTGGTATCATTTGTCCAGGCTCATCCTGTCCAACCCAGGATGTCTGGCAAACAGCTGGGACCCACTATTCTCAGGTTTTCCAGAGACCCTCAAGTACAGATATGAATGGTTGAGTATGACCATTCAGCCTTTGCCCTCTGTACTTTGACCCTTCTTCTGCTCCCCCTGCTGCCACAGGTACCAGACTCTGTTATACCCCTGCCTGGTTGCCCTTTGTCTTGTTATTGTCTCAATCTTCACCCTATCAGGTGATGCTCTGCCAGATTCGACATACTGCTGGCATGTCCATGCTCAGGATACCTGGACAGATGAAACTGTAGACCCCACGATTAGTCCCTGTTCTCCAACCAATATCATCTAACAGTAAGAGGAGCCTCTCTAACCTCAACCACGAGACTCCTTCTGATCTTAGCACCAGATCTCCTCTGCTTCTTGCAGGAACACATTCAGGAGGTCTCCAGAGTGGTCTTTACAACACTACATCCCTGTGCCCACAGCCCTGCCTACTCCCGACTCTCTCTACCTTCATCATCCAAGCTCAGCAGGAAGAAGCCAGAGTAGAATTTTCGCCTCCTATACTCTAAGAGTCTGGGATGTTAGGTAAGGCCAGGGGCAAAGCCAAGATGGCATAGACCAGAAAGACCCTCCTTTCTTTTCCAGTCAGGCCAGATTCCCATGAGACCTCTGGACCTGAGACCCACCTCCAGATCTGAGCCCCTGATCTGGTTTAATTGGCCAGATTCCAACAGGTTACCATCCCCCCTCCAGGAGATGGTAAAAGATGCCCCACGTCTCAGGAGCACGCTTTCCACTACTGGTCAGGATGGCCAGTGGCCTTGGATTTGCTTGAGAGAGAGACCACATTTCCTGGAATAAATGCCTACCTTTATTTACTTTTTAATTTAGAGTCTCCCTGGAGCCATGGCTGTCCTGGAACTCACTTTGTAGACCAGCCTGGCCTTGAAATCACAAAGATCCGCCTGCCTCTGCCTCCCAAGTGCTAGGATTAAAGCCATGTGCCACTAAGCCCAGCGATTTGACCTTTTCTTAGCATTGGTTATACTTCTCAATCCTGTCCACATCTACTGCAGCTAAGCTCCTTGGAATCCAGGGCTGGATACATCTCTCTAAACTCAAGTCAGCAAGGACTCACAGCAAGTACTTGGCCACCCCAACTGGCCCTCTAAAACTTAGGATCCAGAAAGTCCCATCCCTGCCCCCTATACAGGAGTAGTCATATCATTATGTGGCGGTTAATCACCTTTACCTGTCTCCTTCATATGACTGACCTTCTAACTCTGGCTAGTACTAATCTAAAATCCTGTACTGCTCCTCTGCGCACCTACAGGTTTGAAGTCTGGGCACTCAATGACAGAGATCAGGAAACCAAGCTTCTAAATTATTCAGCATGCCAGCTTTCCTCTTGGCCCTGTTTCACTTTCCTTTGACATCCTTGATCCATGCACCCACCAATGCCCAGGAGCCAACTCAAGATATGAGAAATATATTAAGTACTTCTGCTTTATCAGAGAACAGGACAGTGCTGACTACAGAGATCCCGTGGGATGGGAAGGCTGTCCATCCTGGTCCTGCAAGTACCATTGGTCAGGGCTTACATGGGGCAGACAGCCTAAACAGCTTTTCTCAGTACCAGGAGAGAAAAATGTAACTTTTAAAGTTACCAACCCTTCCTCCTGGCCCAGGAACCACATGGCAGCTGCAGGCATCTTTTATGAAACATGTTAATTCTATTCAGCCAGGCGTAGGATAAAGATTAAAAAGAACATCCTGAATTCTCATGCCCTAAAGGCCTTAGAGTCTCTCAACCCTAGATATCAGACTATCCAAAGTCTACGATGTCTAAACTCTTCACTTTGATTCTCGTGGAATGAATTGTTCTCCTTTTCTACCTCACTCTTAAAAAATTTCTCCACTATTAATGCTTCTGAATGTTTCCTCTGTGCACCTCTACAAAGGTCATTACTCCTTCCTCTCTGGAGTACAATGTTTCCAACCAAACCATCTCTGAGTGTTCCCCAACTCTTCTGCTCAACATTCCATTGCCACTCTCACATCCCCATCACTGAGTGCTGGGCTGCTCAGATTTCCAACTGCCAGGGTTCCTCCTGCAGGAATGTGACTGTCAGGGCCTGAACCTCTCTGGCCCCAGGGTTGACCTTCCTCTGCTCATCCCAAGTATACACCTGTATTTCTTTTTTAAAAATTTTTTTATTTATTGTTTTATGTGTATGAATGTACTGTCTGCATGTAGGTAGGTGCACCCATGTCATGCAATGCTACAGAGGTCAGAAGAGCACATTGGATTCCCCTGGCACTGGAATTAAAGACGGTTCTTAGTAATCATGTGGGTGCTGGGAATGGAACCTGGGTCCTCTGCAAGAGCAGTCAGTACTCTTAACCACTGAGCCATCCCTCCAGCCCCTGTATTTCTTCTAATACCGCTGGCCCATGCCTTCTGGTGGTATTAGTGCCTGAACTAACTCTTTACACTCCAGGAGAGATCCAGGCACACCTGGGAATACAGGAGACTTTGGGCGAGGTCCTCAACTGTCCACCATCCCAGGACCAAGTGGGTAGCCAAGCTGACAGTTTTAGTGGGCATCAACCCAGTCTCCACAGTTGCTGCCTCCAGGATCTGTGGGCAGTTTGGGACACACTCTTGTCACAGCTCAGCGATTTTCCCAAGAACTAAACACACAGATTGTAACTGCTGTGGAAGCTACTGCTCAGTCCATTCAGATCTTGCAGCAGTAGCAGCAGTAGCTTTCCTCTTTGTCAGAGGTCATTCTCCGAAATAGATGGACTTTGGATTTGCTTGCAGCTGAGAAAGGGGAAACTACCTTTTTCTAGGAGAAGAGAGTTGCTATTATGTTAACAAATTAAGAAAGGTAGAAAAAAATATTCACTGTCTGCAGAAAGTAGTACATAATCTGTCACAGATGATCCTTCCAGGGCCAATGCCTTTACAAGGCCCTTTCACAATACTAGGAGTTTTGTGCACTGTAGTTCCATGCCTTTTTATGATATTTCCAAAACCAAATCCAATGCCTCAGCCAAACAAGATTTAACCAGCTTCTCTCAGTTGTAGAAGGAAAAAAAAAAAAAAAAAAAAAAAAAAAACACCTATCACCTGCTGACCGCTGCCTATTTAGATCAGGCACTGGGCATCCAGAGTGACTAAGACAGAGAATTGCATCCTGACTTTCCAGCCTAAATCCCCCACCCCCACAAGGCACCCATTTTCAGCTCTGAAGCAGCTACAGAAGATAGACATTCACCCCTTTTCCTATCAAAACCAAAAGGCTGGAATGTTAGGGCATGAATTCCCCCAAAACCCAGAATCCATTTGAAATGCAGGGCCATTCAAAGCTTGTACAGAGGAACTTGCCCTACCAGGGTGCCTTAGCTTATGGAACAGCATGCCATTACAGAATACCTAGGAATCTTCTGCCCTTTTGAAACTTGGAGACTTGCTACTTAACACCCTTCCAGACCCCTTACCTGAATTCTTACATACTCCCTTAAATGCCCCAGTCAGAAGCCTTTCAGTGCTGGCTCTATTTTACCCTGAAGTAAACTTTTGTGGTCTCTTTATTCATTTGGGGGCGCTCACCATAACCTAACAAAGGGTAGTATATTTTCTGCAAGCAGTGTGATTACACTCTACACATTCATTCTGTTCTTTCTTATTTTTTAAATTTTATTTTCATATGTGTATGAATGTATTGTCTGCATGTAGGTTGGTGCAATGCCGCGGAGGTCAGAAGAGGGTGGATTCCCCTGGAACTGGAGTTAAAGACGGTTTTCGGCCGCCATGTGGGTGATGGAGATCGAAACCGGGTCCTCTGCAAGAGCAGTCGGCACTCTTAACTGCTACGTCATCTCTCCAGCCCCCATTCCGTTCTTTCTTTAAAATAAGTAGAACCAGGCAACTGGTGACTGACTTGAGCTAAGAAATTGAACAGTAGCTCCCTCTACTGGCCAAAGCATAGCTATAGTTTGAAGCATAAAAACCAGTAAATACCTAACATGCTGGAGTGAAACATGAATGTGCCCTGCTGCTGAGGGATAAAGCACCAGCAAGTCATTTATTATTTATTTATTTATTTATTGATTGATTGATTGATTGATTGATTGATTGTTTATGAGTGTTTTGACTGCATGTATGAAAGTGAACCACAAGTGTACAATGCCTGCAGAGGCCAGAAGAGGGCATCAAATCCCTTAGAAATGGAATTACTTGGTTTATTTGGCCTATTTACTGTTTAAGGATTCTTTGGTAAAGTGTGACTTTGTTTATTTCATTTGCCATGTATTTTTTTTCTTAATTCTTGGCTACACACACACACACACACACACACAGACACACACAGGCACACACACAATTTAAATCTTTAATCCACAGTTGCTTGAGTGTTTCCTTTGAGGTATGTTACCAGTTTTTACACTAAGAGACAAAATACCATTCGGGAGATGACACAACACTGCCATCTCCTGGAATCTTGCGCATTTTCTGATGTGTATCTTTGTCTTCAACTTCTACTGGTCAACTTTCAGATGACTGAAAGACTCCTATTCCAAATGCTGATTTTATTAGTTAGAGCTTTTAAATGTCAGACAACTTATTGTTACTTGATGCTTTGGTTGTAAATTTTAACAAGTCCCATGTTATATTAGAAAACAGTTACTATAGACATGAGACTTAACAATGATTTTTTTCTTCATATTTATGTGTTAAATTTACTATTAAAGTTTCAACTTAATATTCACTATATTCTCATTTGGGTGAGTCTATTTTCAATTTGAAACGTAGAATATTTAAACTTATTTTAGGAATTAAATCTATATGGATCTACATGTGAGTATGTATGCTTCTTCATCTAAATATATTTATACATATATACACACATGTACATATGATTAAATAACTTAACAAATGAGATAAAATTAAAATGTCTAGTATGGGGCTGGAGAGATGGCTCGGTAGTTAAGAACACTGGCTGCTCTTGTAGAGGAACCAAGTCGATTCCCAGCATCTACATGGTAGCTAAAAACTGTCCATAATTCCAGTTCCAGGGAATCTGACATCCTCTTCTTACATTTTTGGGCACTGCATGACATGCGTGCACTTACATGCACTTACAAACATAAAATAAAAATAATAAATAAAACATTTAAAATGTATATTTGGCCATTATTATAAAATGTATTATCCCCCGATTTACTTTTATATATTGCCATTATAATTTACAATGACTTAAATTCTGTTCTTATGGAAGCTAAAAAATACTTTTCCTTTTAAATTATTATAAATAACTAAATTATTATTTAATAATTAATTATTTTGTAATTTAATTGTTCATAATTAAATATTTGAATTATATATTTAAGTATCATATTTATAATTAAATATTTTAGCTATTATAAATAATTTAAAAGAAAATTATTTTTCAGGCAAATATTTTCCATGAACTCATAGACTTATATCAGAACATAAAAATGTTGGTGTGTGGATAGCTTTAGTGTCAACTTGACACACCTGGGTTGAGGGAGCCTCAATTGGGGAATTGGCTCCATTGGACTGGCCTGTGGCCACATCTGTGGAGTATTGTCTTGATTGTTGAGCAATGTGGGAAGGCCCAGCCCACTATGGGTGGTGCCACCCTGGGCAGGTTGTTGTGTACTGTATAAGAGGTCAGGCTGGGCATGGGCCAGGAGAGCAAGCCATTGAACAGCATTCCTCCATGGCCTGTGCTTCAGCTCCTGCCTCCAGGTTCCTGCCCTGAGTTCCTGCCTTGGGATCACTGAGTGATGAACTGTGACCCAGGAGATGTGAGCTGAATAAACCCTTTCCTCCCCGAGTTGGTGTCGGTCAGAGTGTTTTGTCACAGCAATGGAAGACAAACTAGAACAGTTGGGTAAAATGAGAAGCTTGTGCATGGATTGTTTGTTGTCTGTGCTGTCAAGACCCACTGGTCACACTTGGGGATGTTGATTTGCTTAGACTCAACACTCTGCCTTCCCAAGGATGCAGAGAAAGGATGGTTTCAGGTTACAGCTGCATAACATCACAGGAAATAGATGGCTGCCTAGGCATAATAATATTGGCATGGAAACAGAAATCTTTGCCGTGATATATTCTAGAATAGGATTGGTCCACTTTATCATGACTTTACTGCAACAGTCTACAATAAAGAGCTATAGGGATAAAATCATACCGAATTATCTTTCCCAGGGAGTCTGTGCTGAGATCCCTAGAAACCTCTGTTTATATGTCTGGTATGGTGCCATAAAGGATGACTGAAAAATGGAAGGATGACACTAAGAAGAGACAATGAAGAGCCTGGAAAGTTGCATATGGGAACTGGACAAATTATATTTGTGCACTATGAACCTCTGTGTCAAATTTCTCTGCATGGTCATGTGATTTCTAATTCACTCTTTAGCTATTGTATCCTCCAAAAGAAAGAGTGTACCCAGCAAAACACCTTGGAAATTTTTCATTTCATCTGGGGGAAACTGGAATGAAAAAAGTTATCTATCCTGAGGAAATAGATGATACCGAGGAAAGTGGTGTAAACAAGGAGGAAATAACTGGGTCCTACCCAGACAATACTGAAATACACTATTGAAGAATAAATGTCTCAGCTTAGAAAGCTCCAGCAAAGTAACTGTGTGAATCCCCAACTTAGACTGTAATCTCAACTTAGACTGTGCTGTCTGGGAAAATGTATGTCAGCACCCACTGTCCAAAACATCCAAACTGTAGCACCAGCACTTATTATCTCAAACCCTCAAAAAAAAAAAAAAAAAAAAAAAGACTGCAGAAAAATGCCAGTCTTTCCTCCTTCATAAAACCTGAGACCAACTGTGCATCACTGTCTCAGTTTTGATTTCGTGGAGAAACTCTGGTCTTTCATTGTTCATAATAAAGAGCAACCTGTTCCTGAGGTCAGTCTCATCTTTCATTTTCACCTCACTTTGGTCAATCTCCATCTAACATTTTCTAAAAATTATTATTATTATTATTATTATTGTGGTTGATGTTGTTTATATAATCTTCCCCTACAGTTTACATAGAAGTCCACTGTAAAATTATTATGCAGAAATGTTCTGGAAATTGCCAGATAGACAAGCATAAAGTCAATCACAAAGAAGTCCCAGCAGCTACCAATCAATCAATGCAGTTAACCAATACAGTGAATTTCTTTCCTCACTCCATACCAGGAATCCCATGAGTTAAATAAAGAAATTCTTCAGGTTGTTTGTTACATGGGACCCATAGGGGTTTCTGTGTTTATCATACCACTGAATCATAAGGAAGGTATTATTACAGACTTGTAAAGGCAAAACTTGACCTTACTGTGGTTACAGATAGGGGTAACAAGTTTCCATTGTGCTTCAAGACTCCTGGTTACTTTTAAAAATCACTTTTATTTTTCTCTCAGAATAGTGATCTTCAAAATAAACATTATAAAACCTGCTGCTTTGACATTGCTTAAAATGTCTATGTGAAATCCATGCATTTAATTTTCATCTTGGTTTGTTAAAAGGCAAATCAGGTGTAATGTGCTTTGTACCTTCTTTCCTTTAGATTTAACCATTTTTTATTCAATCTTCTTAGTCATTAAACATAAATGTTAAGTCCAAAAAAATAAAATAAAATAAAATAAATGTTAAGTCCACTCGGAATAGATGTCTTAGTGGATAAGCTTTGAAGCTATTTGGGGGAAATGCATGCATGGGAAAGCAAACCAGAAAGATAACATAAATCTTTCTATTTGTGAGTGTCTTTGATGTACTGTTTTTGTTCAGTTTGTATCTTCTACTATAGTTCTGCCTAATACTTCATATTTATATGTAACTACAAATAGTATTTTCTGGAAATGTCATTTTATTGTTTATTACTGGCATATAGAAACAGCAACTTTAATATATTGTTGATCCTACTACAGCCTTGACAAACACACTTATTTGGGGGTAGATTTTTGTTGTTTTCTTATTTTGCTTTCTTCTGCAGATTCTACGGATTTTTTTTTACCCCCACTAAGATAGCTGAAATAAGACCTGTGATTAGGAATATGCTTAATTTATAATTTTTATAATTTATTTTTATTACATGTGTATGAGTGTTTTGCCTGCATGCATATACATATTCCCATGTTGTGCAGAGGTTAGAAGTGGGCATCAGATCCCCTGGACCTGGGGCTACAGATGGTTTTAGTCACCATGTGGGTCCTGAGCATTGAATACAAATCCTTTGCAAGAGCAGCCAGTGCTCTTAACCACTGAACTATCTCTCCAACCCTAGGAATTGTTTTAATGAATGGATATTTTCCTCCGTGCCTTGTGGTAACCGTACAGTTTCATTAGGTCTCACCTCCTTCTCTGAGCCGCTCAGTGCAAATTACACTGCCACACTCAGTGGGTGAGAAAGCAACACATCTCCTCTCCACGCCTGGAACAACTTGCTCCTCTGACCCAAACTAGTACTCGGTGGGCAGATGATCCTGTGAAGCCTGTGGACACTGAGGGAAGAATATGGCACTGTGATATTTGAAGGAACATCCTAATCAGTGCTCCAATATTTGGTTACATACAGGTCAGAGCTGGAGGGAAGCAGATGATCAATATCTTGTTAGTCCTTTGTCAGCTCTTGTCATGAACTTCAGGGATTCATATTTAACAATCAAAGCTTGTGGTTGTCTATGGCAGGAAATATTCTCATATTGTCTTCAGAGCAGGTGAAATGGACCCTCCTTCTGCTGTCCTCTTACTTGAGTACAGATGTTTGCTGATATGATTCATCATTCTTCATGTGCTTATTCCTTTCTAAGATTCTGACCATGGTGTCTGGATTGGACTTTGTTCTACTACGTTTCCAAGATGGCAGTTTCCTGAAAGACAAATTGCTCTCGTATGTGTGTGCATTATCTAATTGCTAATATGAAGCCTTAGGTGATATTAAACTTCAAAGGACATAGCCAGCATTGAGGACACTAGAGAGATAACTGAGCAGGTGGAGAGGTGGGAAACAGGTAGCAGAAAGGTTGAGAACATTGGTTCTAGCCACATTGTAAGTGGGTTTGATTCCCAGCAATGTAACATTTACTGTGTAACTTTTCATAAAGTAACTAACCTCTTTGTGATTTCCTCATCCAGAAAAGAATTGCAAGAATATCAAGTTCACATTCAGGTCAAATACTGATGTCTTGTGCTTATTCCCCACATACCCCCTTGATCCTTGTGATTTCTGTCATATGAATTAAGACCAGATGCACATAACACAGTTTAGAGATAGGTGGCATCTATTATAACATAGAGCCAGGCATTCTCAAAGGTGATAGTGGACAGTGGACAGAAGGCCATTGTGGAGGAAAGCACTCTTAGGGACAAAAGTGACATGCCCAGAGAGACATTTGTGCCTACCTCTATGCTTATGTTGAGGTTACACTGCTTCTGTAGTTTTTACTTGAGGAGCATTTTCCTGTCCAGGTGACTAAAAGTCCTTTTGGTTTAACTCTTAATGGAAGGGACAGTAGTGTGCCTTTGCTCTTTACCAGAAAGCCTTCAGCTAGACAGTAACCTCATGATCTTCTGGGTGCCATAGAATATTATATGTTTACCCTGGGCCAGAGATGATCCCTGTTTCCTTTCTTTTGACCATTAATTGTGTAACAGAGCACACTATGAAAACAATAAAGTAAAATGAAACTTTAATATAATGTATTTATTCTTTGAGACTTTCACACACGTGCACAGATATTTCAATCATATCGACCTCCACATTCTCCCTTTCATCTCTACCAGTATCTCCCTGTGTCCCCCTCTCTTCTTCATGTCCTCTTCTTTAAAAGAAATTAATAAAGAACCCACCAAGTCCAGGTACTGTTGACCCATGGGTGCAGGGTCATCTACTGGAGCATATTCAACCTACCAGGGGGCTAAAGAAACACGACTTTGTCTCCCCGCTAGGAGCCATGCACTGCTTAAACCTCCTCAGCTAGGCTTGAGTGCTCTTTCCTATGCCTCCCCACCGTCAATGCTAGCAAGTCACGACTTGGTCTTCTTGTTCAGTCTCCTGCAGGCAACCACAACTGTCTGGAGATTACGACTGTCATGATCCTTTCATATCAGAAGATGTGGTTTCACCCTAGTCTTCCATGACCTTTGATCTTACTGCCTTTCCACTCTTCCTTGGGGGAGGAAGTATATAATAAAATTGTTCTATTTACAGCTGGGCACTTTACAGACATTTATTCTCTGCCTTTGGACTTGTTGTGCATCAGTGCATCCACTTCTGCCTCTTTGTTGAGGATCGAGAGCAGCAGCACTAATCTATAGTGTAGAGATACGTATTTGAACATTAGTTTGAACTTAAAAACATTTATTTATTTATGTATTATTGTGTATGAACATGTTCACATCACATATGTGTGACATGATACATATGTGGAGGCTACAACCACATGCAGGAATTAGTTTTCTCCTCCCACGATGTGAATCCCAGGGACTGAACTCAGGTCCTTGGCTTGGCAGCAAGCCCACCCTTACCCTCTAAAAGACACCTTGCTGGCCTCTTGAATTGAATTTTTAAAAATAGTAATGTTTTCCCTGGAGGAAAGAGTCTTCTCTTCAGAGATATCAATAAAGCTTTTATACCTCTTCCTCCCTCCTCTGTATCTACAGTAATATGTCATTCTGCCAAGCCTGGGAATCTTTTGCCCATGATCTCCCCAAAACTCTGATACTATTCCCAAGCCTGGACTTAATTACACTATCTCCTGTTCTATTCTCTGTCTCCTGTTAGTTCCCATTTTTCTCTTTCGTAGGGGCAGTGACTAGTGTGATCTGCAGAGCCCTGCAGCTTTAGTTCTTGGTTTTGCAAGATGCTGGTCATGAAGGAAGGTCCATTCTCAGTGACCTCTGTGCCCGCAAGTATCCCTCAAGCATCTAACTATGAGAACTGGACCCGCTGATAAGCTTTGTGCAAAGCAGCCAGAGGCCAGCCCTTGAGGCACAGAGATGATTTTAACTGAACAGCAAGGCTCACTTACATAAGCTGCCCCCTTCCCTGGTATTTTATCCCGCCTTCTTCTCCTCTGTGGGTTACAGTTGTTGCTGCAACCGACGGCAAGTATCAGCTTGATACTAGTCCTGGAGGAAGGAGCAGATCATGAGCAGGAGCCAGAGACACTGGACAGACTGTAGCCCCTGATCTCCATGCCCTACAGAGAGCAGGCATCTTTGCTGAGTCCGAGTCTCTAGGCTTGCCACAGGGAAATGGTGCAGAAAGGTGAGGCCTAGGTTAATGTTACTAATCATGTGCAAGATCTCATCTGTGGAATTGCATATACAATGTTAGATGTTTTGTTATTATTATAAGTCATTCTCTAGAACTTTCCTTCAGGGATCTGCAGGAGTGAGGATTCTGCATGTAGCAGGTATTTCCTCAGAGACAGATAGCTAGCAGATGTTGACTGTGAGATGTAGTCCTGTTCTGTGACACAAAGCCAACTTTGGGGTTCAGGAAAATCAGCTGGTATATCACACATGACAGAGCACAGTCCTAGCCTGGAGGAGTGTCTCCCGGCATCTGGGGCAACTGGAATTCCCCTATTCCTCCCAGAGGAATTGATCCTGGTACTACTGGTAATGGGAGGTGCACAGGATTTCATATTTCAGATTTCTCAACAGCCATTACCCACCTTTCTTTTGAACATTCTTTGGCGTCTATGTGCACCTGTTTGATTTCTTTTCCAACTTCTGCAGTGGAATTCTGTAGGTTTCCTGAGGGTTTGTTTTTTTCTTTCCTTTTCCTCCAATCACTTGTGGAGACCCACAGGAGGGGCCCGGGTGGAGAGGTATATAGAGTCACAGCAGAGTACTCTCTGGAATTCTACCTCCTGCTGGTCATCCGCCGCAGGGTTGTTCCAAAGACTGAGGCACCATGATCTTCAAGGCCCTAATGATCTCTGCCTTGTGCACCATGACGATGGCTTTTCCTATTCCGCCCTTGGGTATGTGCACCTGTGAGGTTCTGTGTGTGTGTGTGTGTGTGTGTGTGTGTGTTCATAGGGAGAAAGAGAGACTAGTTTGTGATGAAAGTTGTCAGTAGTAATTGTGCAAAATTCTTCCTCTGGGATCTTAGATAAAGAAGGCAACTCACTCCAGGGCCTTGAGCAGCTGAATTATTCAGCTATGATTTTGGTTGTGGCTTTGAATAAGCTTTATAAACTGGACAAGCTAAGTTAGATGGGATTAGAGCAGAACAGCTGAACTACTTCTCAGGGTCCATTCTCAGTGGATATCAAGGAGGCAACAGAACTCTGTTCAATTCAGGGTAAGGAATCTGGTGTTCTCACTTCACAGTGGGACACAGTCAGCATCAGAGAGTGTTAGCAGCCAGTTCTGACAGACTGTGGCCATCAGTGGCCCTGAGACAGTAACTTAGATTATGTTGAGGAAGGAAGGAAGAGGTATCCTCAGGACCCAGAGAGAAAAAGTAATATCCAACCGGAAAGCTTTCTCTTCTAGCTCTTCTTGAACTTAGGCTGATTTCTTAAGAGGAGAGTGGCTCATTCGAACATGTGAGAAGTGTCCATTTCCCTTACCTGCTCCTGTCAGTTTTTCCTCTGGTGGCTCTCAATTTCAGACCTGCTGACTGTGCTTCTTCATTGTACATGAATGTGTGATGAAGCAAAGTGGGGAGGAGGAGGAGGAGGAGGAGGAGGAGGAGGAGGAGAAGGAGACAGAGAGGAAGGGAAGGGAAGGGAAGGGAAGGGAAGGGAAGGGAAGGGAAGGGAAGGGAAGGGAAGGGAAGGGAAGGGAAGGGAAGGGAAGGGAAGGGAAGGGAAGGGAAGGGAAGGGAAGGGAAGAAGAGAAGGGAAGGGAAGGGAGATTTGAACTCCTTGGCAGGAGACTCCGCATCTGTCTTCTTTGTACTCTCAGAAGACAGGGTCATTTCATTTTTGGTTCTTAGCCTCTGGTAGTGTTATTTGTGGATGTTGGAACCTGTGTGAGAGAGGCATGGCTTAAAGTTTTCCTCTGTTATAGACTCTCTAGCCTACATTAGAGGCAAAATACAAATGATCTTTCTGAAACTGAGCCTTTGGAGCAGACCAGGGTGAGCCCTGAGCATGGCCCCTGGTAGCAGTTACACACTAATTCAAGCTGTAGATATAAGAAGGACTGCAGAGGGACCACACTGGACCCAGTCACCATCTTAGGTTCCATGTTTTCCCATGAAGAGAGGGCTATCTAAGAACAGGAAGGGGTGGAGAAGGTGGAGACAAGGTCACTGGAATGTACTTGAACTGTTCTTTTCTATCTGGCTCCACTAGAATCAACAAATGTCCAGCTCAAATCAATTAATGACCTGACAAAATCAGTCAGTGAAGACCTACTAGAAAAAGTGCCAACAATCTTACTAATCTCAGATAATGACAGAGCAGATGTGAACCGAAATGAACAATTTACTGCTAATCCAGAGGTTTCTGATGAGAAGATGTTAACCCCTACTCAGATGGCAGCCATGACCATAAACGAGAATGCACAGTCTTCTTGTAAGTGAGGGTGTGGGAAAAGGAGGCCTTCTTGGGGATTATTCCTGGGCCTTTTCTTATGCTTCCCTCTGGGAAGCCTATTCTTCTTGGTGTTCTAGATGCTACCTTCAGGTTGTGACCGTGCCTGTCCTCCATTGTCATTTTCCAGTGTCCTCAGCTGAAGTGCAGTCACCTATCCCCAGGCTTCTGGAAGAAGCAGGTGAGAGTCCTGGTAGAGGTTCTTGTATCCCACAGGGGTCTTTTCCTTCTGTTTCATGATTTAGACGTGTCTTGTGATAATTCCTGCATGTGGAATTTTGCTGCTTTCGTCTCTAACTTGGAGTCAACTTTACCAAAGTTTCTGAGGGAATAAGAAAGCTGTTTTCAGAAGATTTCAGAAGAACCATCTGTACATGGATCTAGTCAGAAAGTCTGGCACCTGATCTCTTGGGTGTCAATGGGGTTGTCTATGTGGTGATGAGACTAGGGTTAACCACTTTCTTTTCTTTTCTAGATGATTACAATGGGCTTGAGATCAAGAACAAACTGGGTAAGTGTAAATGTCATTTGAATTAGAATGAACAGAAGAAAAGGGATTTAAAGTTTATAACTTAAGCTTTCTTCATTTTTTCTAGTGGTATTCAGTAAAGAGCCATAAAACTTTGTCTCCCTCCTGGGGAAAAAAAAAAAAAACCCTCAGTGGTTTGAGGGATGGCTGACATTTTTTGCTATGTCTATTTGAGGCTATTTATATAACCCTAAACTATTAGTGGAGGTGAATGAAAACCATTTCTTCACTGAAGTTTATTACAGACCAGGAGCTCTGTGGGACTTCAGAATCTGCTTCAGTGTGTCTTTGCCTCTTTCTTCTCCTCTAGTGTGTTTCCAGGTGTTAATATCCTTTTCGATGATGGTGTCAATCCACTGAAAAGTGATTACAACAAAACAAAACACACACACACACACACACACACACACACACAGACTTTCCAGGAGCTGATGTATGGTGTAAAATCCAAGAATAGTAATTTAAAAAAAATCACAAAATTTAAGGTTTATCCTCCAAGCCCAACTGACTGCATTTCCAGTAACCAAATTAGCATGGGATATGGATTTTTTCAAGATACCTTTCTTGTCTCTCTAGGAACTAGGATCCTGCCCAGTCCATGGAGCTTTACTGGAGGGAGAGGCTGAAGAGAAGACTGCAGGACTTCTGATGCTTCAGGCATACACCTCTGTCAGAAATACCAGAGCTGTGTGTCTGGGTCAGGAATCCAGCTTCCATAGTTCACCTTTCTCCTGGCTGTTTTGGAACCCATTTACTTCATATAATAAAATGAATAGCAAAGCACTGTGTTAATATTGTGTATAAGATTCAAGGAGTGAGACTGAGGATGAGGAATGATACCCAAAGAAACTTCATGGCTTTTTCTTCTCTCTCTCCTCTCCCTCTGTGTGTGTGTGTGTGTGTGTGTGTGTGTGTGTGTGTGTGTGTATGTGTGTGTGTGTGTGTGTGTGTGTGTAATTGTCTTTGTTTCACTACCTGTTTCTGAAATAAAATATAACAAGAGGCTGGAGCAATAGCTCAGCAGTTAAGAACACTGGATGATCTTTCAGAAGATCATGGTTTAAATCCCAGCCCCCACATGGTGGCTAACAACCATCAGTAATTCCAGTTCTAGGGTATCTGAACTCCTCTTCTGACCTCCATGGGCATTGCAGGATACAGGTGCACTTACATGCAGGCAAATACACTCATACAGATAAAATTACAAATAAATAAATAAATAAATAAATAAATAAATAAATAAGAAAAAATACTCTGACAGAAAAAAACAAAACTTAAGAAAGAGATAACTCTGGCTCTCATGTCCATGATCGAGTCCATAATTTTGAGGAAGTCACAACCACAAAAGTTCAAGGCAGCTGTTCACATTGTATCCATACTGAGAAAGCAAAAAGCAGTGGATACTTGGCTCAGCTCCTTCTGTCCTTTGCATTCTTTCCAGGACCCAGTTCATGGAATGGTGGCAACCACACTTGAGGGGACAGTGGGTTCCCAACTCAACTTAATTAAAAAAAATCTCTCAGATACATGTGTACTTACAGATAAACAATGTACACAATACCTCACTGAAACTCCCCTTCACAGGTTACTCAACAACCTGAGAAACTGATGATAGAAATGATCCATCACAACAGTAAATGTGCATTCTCACGTGTGTACCCATGTGTATGTGACTATGTGTGTGTAGGTCAGAGGTTATCAAGCATCTTCCTCAGTTTCTCCAGAGCTTATATTTCCAGATGAAGTGTATGGCTGAATCTGGAGATCATCAGTTGGGCTAGACTGGCCGGCCAGCAGCTCCAGGGATCTGTCTGGCCCTACCTCCTCTTGCTTTATCTCGGCAGCTCTGAGATTACGGTCACTGGTGTGCCATTACAACCAGCTTTTACATATGTTCTGGGAATGTGAGCTGAGTGTATCTGGCTGGGCAGTTTCCCCAGCCATTCTCTCCCTCTTTCTCTTACTTTTTCTTTTAATTTACAAAATGGGGCTGGAGAGATGGCCTAGTGGTTAAGACCCGGGTTCAATCCCCAGCACCCACATTTCAGACGGCTGAGAACCGTCTGAAACTCCAATTCCAGGAGAACTCCAGTTCCAGGGGAATCTAACACCTTCTTCTGACCTCCGCAGCATTGCAGGACACGGGTGCACAAACCTGCATGCAGACAGTACATTCATACACATACAGAAATAAATAAAAAAAATAATTTAATTTACAAAATGAAGAAGAGTCTGCATTCATTAGCTTTGACTATCGCAATGTCCTATGGATACTCTAAACTTTTGAAGATGTCTACCACAATACTAAAGCAGATCTCATAATTGTAGAAAACGTTTAGAAGAGATGCACATGGAAGAGAAGCCATGAGACACTGATTTGAGCTGCACAGAATTAATTATATGTTGGTGAGGCTTTTCCTCTTGTATAATACAGGCTTAAATAATGGTTGGATTTCTATATTGAGGGTGGTTTTCCTTTAATTAATTTATTTAATTTTGTTTATTATTTTTATGTGTACTGTCTGCATGTAGGTTGGTGGACTCATGTCATGCAATGCTGCGGAGGTCAGAAGAGGGCATTGGATTCTCCTGGAACTGGAGTTAAAGATGGTTCTTTACAGCCATGTGGGTGCTGGGAATTGAACCCTGGTCCTCTGCAAGAGCAGTTGGCACTCTTAACTGCTGAGCCATCTTTCCAGCCCCGGGAAACAGATTCTAGTGTGCCCAATTCTGGTTTTACCTTTCTCTGATGCTTTAAAAACAAGATTTATTTTTAGTTTATGTGTATGTCTGTCTGCATATATGTGCACCACTCGTGTGCCTAGTGCCTGCAGAGGCCAGGAGAGGCATCAGTTCCCCTGGATCTGAAATTATAGGTGATTGTGAGCCACTACATTGGTCCTGGAAACCGAACCCATGTTCTTTGTAAGAGTGATAAGTCCTTTTACTACTGAGCCATCTCTCAAGCACCTCTCTGATCATTTATAAACAGGAACCACCACTTATTAGGAACAAAATGAGACCTTAAAATGAACATGTAAAAAGATAATGGTTTTCCCATTGCAATTATGACAAATCACCATGAAATAAACGGATTAAAAACATCTGCATTTTTAACATATAGTTTCATAACTCAGGAATCTAAGATGGATCTTGCTGCATTGATCTATATGTGGTCAGCAAGCTCACGGTTGGAGGAGGCAGTGAAGGTGCCCACATTCTTGTTCACATTTTTAAGCCCTTTTCCCTCTTCAAAACCAGCCATGGCTGACCGTTTGAGTCTCACATCCTACACATTGCTTGGGATACTTTCTGCTACCTCCCCTTTCCATCTGTCAGGACTTTGTGATTAGAGCTTCTAGTTGATCATTAACCACTATTGTGGACTTTATTATATTCACTGGTTCTGGGAATTCATGAGCACTCATCTTTGGTAAGCCTTTATTAACATATCACAAGGAGGATAGACATCATACCTCTTTGGAACCAGTTTGTGTTAGGGAGAGAGATTCCTACTAGACGGTTTTTATTATTATTTTACATTTTGTGAATAAGGTGTATAAATGTGTGTAAAATTAGTTGATTTTGCAAATATCTGCACTTAGCAACTGGCATATGCAATAACAAGAGTGAAAAAATTCCCCTTCAAGTTATAAGGTAGATAAGGTAAAATTTTCAGGCAGTGTGTAAGTGTAGGAATAACAGGAATGGGTTCTAATTGCCCCTGATGATTGCTATGCTTAACCACTTGGTATGAGATTCTTCTGATTTAGTAAGACAATTATAATTAAATGAACAAGAAAACTGTATATGATCTATAATATGTTTACTCCATTAATATATAAATCAATATTTGGAACATTAACTTATAAACGTACTTCTTTATGCCTCATAGAGTAAAACTGATGTTTTTTTTTAAATTTTTTTCTAATTTTGTTTTCTTTGAGGGGATCTTGCTATGTATGAATACTTAAAGAAGGCTCCCATGTCCAAGCTCACTGCCAACAGTACTCCTGCATTCTTCCTTATGTGTTAAGTCCCATCTCGCATTTTCTTCTCAGTATTTAAAAAAAAAATGAGGCAGAACTTTACTCTTTTGGTCAGTTCTTTTCCCATTAATTTTATATTACTCCAAAATGTGCATATATACACTCCACTCATATACCAAAACTACACAGTCTGAAAATAAACTATAGGTTTAATTCTAAAACATGTTTAGGGATTCACATTTTAGCAATAAAGTTTCATCCTGGTGAAACAAAATATAAATTTATATTCAAAAGTACATAGCAAGCTGATATATGTTTTAATGTACTTTTTAAAAAGAGATTTGTTTTTCTCATAAATCTTAGAACTGCAGAAAACAGAGGCACAAATGCCAAGCTATATTTATAGTATTATCAATCAATGTGGTATTATCTTTACTAACAAATTACCCAACTTGACTTACATATAAAGATTTGCCACTAGGATCCACAAATGAGGCACACCATATGTCGTTTGTTTTTCTGAGACTGTATTACTTCACTTAGTATAAAACCAAACTCCAAATCCAGGAGAACTCCAGTTCCAGGGGAATCCGACACCCTCTTCTGACCTCCGCAGCATTGTATGACACAGGTACACAGACTTGCATGCAGACAGTACATTCATACACATAAATAAAATTAAAAAAAGAAAAAAAAAGAAAAAAAAAAACCTTCTGGCTCGATCCACTTACCTGCAAACTTCATGAGGTCATCTTTCTTTACTACTGCATAGAACTCCATTGTGTAGATGTACCACATTTTCATTATCCACTTATCAGTTGAGGGACACTTGGGTTGTTTCCAGCTCTTGGTTATGATTAAAAGAGCTGTAATAAACATGGTTATGCATGTATCTCTGCTATAGGATGGATCCTTTGGGTATACACCCAGCAGTGGTATGACTAGGTCAAATGGTAGGTTCATTTTGGGTCTTTTTAGGGTTCTCTGCACTGCTTTGCATAGGGGATGCAGGAGTTTGCACTCCCACCAGCAGTGAATGAGTGCTCCCGTTTCCACACAATGTCTCTAACATTTGATATCCTTTGTTTTCTTGAACATAGCCAGCCTTACTGGTGTAAAATGAAATCTTAAGTAGTTTTAAGTTGCATTTCCTTAATAACTAATTATGTTGAATGTTTTTTAAGATGTTTCTTAGTCATCTTTATTTCTTGTCTGGAGAAGTCTCTGTTCACATCTTTAACCCATCTTTTAATCGGGTCATTTGTTTTCTTGGTCATTTGGTTTTTTTAGAAGTTTATATACTCTGGATGTTAAACCTCTGTCAGATGTGTCACTGGTGAAGATTTCCTCCCACTCTATGGGTTTTCTCTTCACTTCTTTGTTTCTTTTGCTATACAGAAGCTCTTTAGTTTATTGAGGTCCCACTTGTTGATTGTTGACCTTATTTCCTGCATAACTGCTGTCTGATTTAGAAAGTTTTTTCCTACACCTATGTCTTGTAGGTTACTTCCAATGCTTTCTTCTAACATTTTCAGTTTCAGGTTTCACATTGAGATCTTTGATCTATTTAGAGTTGACTTTTGTATAAGGTGAAAGGTAGGGGTTTTGTTTCATTATTCTACAAGTGGTGATCCAGTTTTGCCATCACAAATTGCTGAAGATGCAGCCTTTCCTCCATTAAGTATTCTTGGCCCCTTTGTCAAATATCAGGCTGAGATTGTATATACTCAAGTTTGGGTCTTCAGTTTTGTCCCATTGATCTGTGGCTCTATTTTTGTGTCAGTACCATGCTGTTTTTATGACTATAGCTCTGTAATATAGTTTGAAATCTGGTATAGTAATCCCCCCTGCATTACTATCTTTGCTCAGTGTTGCTTTGGCTATCTGGGGCCTTTTGTTTTTCCATGTGAATTTTAGGATTTTTTTTTAACCAGTTCTTGCATAACTGCTTTTAAAGTGTCCCAGAGATTTTGTTGTGGGGTTTTGTAGTTTTTGTTTAATTCCAGGAATACTTTTATTTCTTTCTTAATTTCTCCTTTAACCCATTCATCATTCATGAGTGTATTGTTTAATCTCCATGAGTTCCTGTAGTTATTAGGGCTTCTTCTTGTGTTAATATTAAGCTTTATTGCATTGTGGTCTGATAGAGAGTATGGACTTATTTCAATATTTTTTTGTATGTGTTGAGGTTTGTTCTGTATCCCAGTATGGGGTCAATTTTGTAGAAAGTTCCATGGGGTGCTGAAATATAAAGTATATTCTTTGGAATTTGGGTAGAATATTTGGTCAGTATCTGTTAAGTCCATTTGGTGCATCATATTGTTCAGTTCAGATGTCTTCTTGTTTTCTCTTTGTCTGGTTGATCTGTCTAATGGACACAGTTTGGGTATTGAAGTCCCCCACTATTAGTATTTTGAGATTAATCTGTACCTTAAAGTCTTGTAGAATTGTGATTATGAAGTTTGGTGCATAAAAGTTTGGTGCATATATATTTATAATTGTGATGTCTTTTTGGTTAATTGTTCCTTTGGTAAGAATGAAGTGACCCTCTTGATTTTTTCTAATTAGTTTTAGTTTGAAGGCCATTTTGTATGATATTAGAAGAGCAACTCCTGCTTGCTTCTTAGTATGGTCCTTCTTGTCTTCTGCTCTTTGCATTTTTTCGAGTATTTTCTGAAGGGTTCATTTTCTGGACATGGATTTTTTTCAGCTTATTAATGTCTTCTTTTAGTTCTTTGGTATGCTTGTTTGTGTGCTATTTAAATTCCTTGAATTCTTTGATCATGTTCATGATGGTCCTTTTAAGCTCCATGTCCTGGGTTATATCTAGGGGGTCCACATTATAAGAGTCTTCTACATAATTGGTAGTATTTAGCAGAGTATTATTATCTGATTTTTTATGTTATTGTTTCATTTTGATTTTGTCATATGGATTTCTTTTGTTGTTTGGGTTTGAAGACTGACTTTACTTGTATTCTTCAGATGCCTTCATTGTCTTCGTATTAGGTTTGCAAGGCTGGTTGGTCTAGGTTTCAGGTTTTCACTTCTCATTTTGTGCTGAAGAGGCTAGCTTTTTCTTGCCCAACTAGACAGGAACTCCTCCAGAGGTCCAAGACAGGTAACAATCAAGCACCATGTGTGTGAGGTTCACCTACCAGGTCTCCAGGGCTGGTTTCAAATGTCCATATCTTGCTTCAGGGGCAGGGAAGCCTAGCCTGAAACAGAAGGTTGTGCCCCAAGTATTTCCCAGCTAGTGGGTAGGGAGTCTGGAATGTCACTGCTAGGAGCTGCTGGAGCCTCTGGGGCACCTGGACTCATCCTCTCTGGCTCACTGGGCACATGAATTTTTGAATCTATTGATCTCATGGAAAAATTTCCATTCCCTTTCCAATATGAGAGATATTTTTGCCGGGGAAAATATTCTGGGTTGGCATCCATGGTCATTTTGAACTGGAAATACTTTGGTGCAGGCTCTTCTGCCTTTCATTGTTTGCACTGAGAAGTCAGGTATAGTTCTGATGGGTTTTCCTTTCTATATAACTAGTTTCTCTCAAGCCGCTTTCAAGAAACTCTCTTTTAGTGTTTTTACTATTATAAATCATAGGGATTTTCTGTTCCTAGCCTGTCTATTTGGTGTTCTATGTGCTTCTTGTATCTATATAGGTATGTCTTTCCTTAATTTAGGGAAGTTTTCCTGTATAAACTTGTTGAAGCCCTGTCAATGTCATTGACCTGATTTTATCCTTCTTGTATCCCTATGATGTGAACATTTGGTCCCAATTTCCTGTGTATTCCATTCCTGTGCTTAAAATTCATATACAGTCTTGAGGAGTCTAGTTCTCCAACTTTGTTGCCTGGTCTTGATATTCTATTTTCCGTTTTATTCATTCTGATTATGTGGCTTTGTCCTCTCATTTCAAATTCACTTAGTGAGATTTTCAATTCCATCTTCATTTGGATTGGGTTTTCTTCAATACTTCTATCTCCTTTCTGATTTCACTTTTTATGTCCTGAATTATGTTTTTCTTTTCATTCTGCTTCATGTCTGCATTTTCTTGAGCTTCCATCACAAGCCTATCATTTTTTTTTTTTTTTGAGTTTTTGAGTTGTTTGGGAGGTTTTGGGGTTTTATGCATAACATTTTTTGAGGTTTTTAGGGTTCTTCACGTGATTCTCATTTTATTACACTTCTCTAGGACTGGCATGTTTGGTGGGGATATAGGCTCCTGGTTTTTCATATTATTTGTGTTTTTGCATTCTCATTTGGGCATATGGATGTCTTGTGTTGGTTATGTGACTGATAGGTAAGGCCAGTCTCCTTATTTGAAATTTCTTTCTGTTTATATTCTTGCTGTTGCTTGGTTGCTTTTTGGTCAGGCATGAAAAGTTAGCTGGTGCATAGTTCAAGTTCTTGCAGGGTAATAGACTGGTCTAGATAGTAGGCAGGTCTGTGGTTAGCAGATCATGAAGAATTTCAAGGGAATGACAGGGGTGGAGATAGCCTGTGGAGGTTAAAAAAAAAAAAGCTGGAATACTGATCTAGTCTGGGTTGACAGGTTCAGCATGCAGTGGGCAGTTCTGGATGAAGAGACTGGTTCAGAGAACAAAAGCAAAAAGAGTAGAGGTGCGCCTTGCCCAAGGGAAACAGAGAGCAAGGAGAGAGTGGAGCTGCTCAGGGTGCTGGGGAAATCAATACACGATGGTGATGGTGGTGTGATCTGACTTACCAGGGAGGTAGGCAAGTCTGTGGCATTCAAATCATAAGACCATGGGCAAGTTAAGGCTGCGGAGTGTTTAACAAACTATGGTACAGAATTAAGCTAGTCTGGGTCAGGAAGTTAGTCCAGATATCTGAGACAGAAGAGCAGGTGCCAGGTGCCAGCATGAGTCAAGGCTAGAAGGGGGATCCAGAGCAGGGGAGAGTGGAGCTGCTCAGTCTGCAGATTCAGAAAGACCTAGAACAGGTTCATTAATCTTTGCGATGTTTAAACAAAGTGGTTTGTTCACATTCAGACCCCTCCCCATTTCCAACCTCAGCTTACTTCTGTCTCTACCAAACTTTATGTCTTCTAATATTACTTTTTTTTTAAATGAAATATCGAGACTAATTTGTGTCCTCAAATGGACTCAGGTGTGTTCCATCTTCTGGAACATAACTTATGGCAATCATCACAACTTTAAAAAATACTGACTCACCATGCCATCTCTTAGCAGCTATTAGTTGCCAACAGTTCCTCAGCTAGACTTGAAGCTTCTTGCTCATCTCCTCCCTGTATACTTGGATTTTTTTCTGGCTTGAGTTTGCATAGGTCTTGTGCATGCTGCCACAATTGCTGTGAGTTCATGTGTTAAACAGCCTTGCTGTCTGGAAAGCACTCTTTCCTTGTAGCCACCCACCATTATTTGACACTCTGAATTGCACATGAATTTAGAAAGATTTCATTTGTATTCTGTATGTAATTAATGTGTGTCCTTGAATTCCCACATACATCTTAACATATCTTGGGATGGTTGTTCTTGTACTTCTCACTGATAAAATTGATTATCAGTAGTCCAAAAATAAAATAGAAAAGGACAATGAATATCTGGAATTCTTTTCCCCCTGAGAATTTACTGCTATGCTACTTCTGTAAAAGTCACTGCTGTTTTAAAAAGAGATGGTGGGGATAGATAGAGGGAAAGAACTGAGCATGATAAAAGAATAGAAATTAGGACCAAGTATTTTGGAAATCTTATAGATTCCTTATCCCCTAGATTATTTGCACATTTTATATTTTCCTTCTTTAAATAAGTTTGCAAGACTGTGCTAATGTATGGTGGGATATTTTCAAATTACAGTTGCCTAGAAGATCTATGTACACAAAGCTGGTGAAAATATAGGGGTAGTAAGCATTGAGAAGCATGCCCCTTAGATAGTATTCCATTTTCAGACTGGACAAATCATAGTGTAAGTGTGAGATAGCTGGCCATGTAATACCCAAATGAGTTCCCGCTCCAGGAAGCCAAGTGTCTCACATGTAAACTGTCAACTGGGAAACTGAATGCTGTCTTTAAGAAACTAGGCATTTTCTCCATGATCACCTAGATAGGTATTACTTGGAATGCTACTTAAAGAAAGGAACATGGCATGCAGGAAAGAGTGTCACTGTTTATATAGTTTGATTGTGAAAACCATATCTCAGGGCATCCTCCTTTATTAACATAAGTATCTGGAAATCCTTCTTACTGGTCTTGTGCAGCAAGGCTGTATACAGAACCTGAGTTAAGACTGGGAACATGGTGGCTTCTCACATGAGAGTTGTCTGATAAATAAAGGGGGAAAGTACCTTTCTCAAAGCAACTACATGAAAGTGTCCTTGCACTAAAGTTTGCTTTTTGTAGAAATCAGAGGACGTTTCCCAAGATAGAAGAGAAGGGAAGGTATTTTAGTGCCACTTCCAACTTGGCTGTGAATTACTTGTGACAACTCCATATTGAACATCCTATGGCGTTATGTGTATCCACAGTTCTGTTTCATCCAGACACAGAAAAGGAAACATTAAATAATTCAATGTATGCTAATTATTTTATTGGAATGTTGAAGGTACAGATATCACAGTGTTTTTCCCCTGACATATTCTTCTCATTCAGTTTCTGAAACAAACAAACAACAAGGTTAAGGAGAAGAATGTTATGACTTTATTTCAACATATTCTGAGATAATTTCTCACAATACCATTAGATTTTAATAATGTTAGAGTTATGGCATTAGATAAGGAATGAATTTAAACCACAGTCATTTCCAGAATTCAATAATATAGAGGCGATTCAAGTTTTGAATGTTCTTATGATAGTGTTAGATAGATGGTCTTATTCTTGGGGTATTCCTGGGATGAAAAGAGGGAAGAATATCTAAACACCTTTTTTACTGCTGTGGAACATGTTGGTTATACAAAGAATCTCCAGATAACTTTTTTCAGGCTCTTCTTGTTGGGGTGGGCCTCGAGGGCTCTGCTGTCTTCCTTGCCGGGGTGGGCCTTGCTGGTTTGGAGAAGGAAGAGGGCTCTGCTGTCCTCCCTGTGGGGGTGGGCCTTGCTGGTTTGGAGGAGGAGGAGGGTGCTCTTGGCCTCCTTGTGGGGGTGGGCCTTGCTGCTTTCCAGAGTGAGGGGGATGTTCACCCCCCTCTTGCTGTGGTGGCCGCTCTGGTGAATTTGCATCTTCTCCACTGTTATCATCACCACCTTCCTCAGAAGCAGGGGTTCTTGTGGGGCTTCCTCCTGGGGGGGGGGGTCTGTGAGGGGAATGACCTTGCCCCTGGTTTTGTTACTCTGCCTCTGGTTTTAGATCAGAGTAGATAGGCTTACGCATTCTCTTTCTTCATGAACCTCCCTTTCAACTTCCAAGAGGCTCTGTGGGCCCAATTTTTTTTTCATGAAAACCATGTTCTTAACTTTTATATGTATTGTATAAACATCCTAGGGCACTCTTGGGACGAATATGTATTCTTAAATTGCACTAAAGTTCACTTTTTGTAGAAATCAGAGGACATTTTCCAAGATAGAAGAGAAGGGAAGGGGGGCTGGAGAGTTGGCCTAGCGGTTAAGAGCGCCGACCACTCTTACAGAGGACCCAGGTTCGATCCCCAGCACCCACATGGCGGCCAAGAACCGTCTGAAACTCCAGTTCCAGGGGAATCCGAGACCCTCTTCTGACCTCCGCGGCATTGCACGACACAGGTGCACACACCTGCATGCAGACAGTACATTCATACACATACCGAAATAAAAAAAATAAATAAAATAAAATAAAAAAAAAGAGAAGGGAAGGTATTTTAGTGCCACTTCCAACTTGGCTGTGAATTACTTGTTACAACTCCATATTGAACATACTATGGCATTAAAGCCTTAAAACCACTTAAAGAATAATGAAGGGGTATAGAAAGAAAGAAAGAAAGAAAGAAAGAAAGAAAGAAAGAAAGAAAGAAAGAAAGAGAAGTTGCACTAGGATTAAGGGATTATTTTTGTAAATATTCATCATCCATCCATGGATACACAACTCATAAAGAGGGGAGGTACAGACACACAAAAAGTCATAGAAATCAACAAGAAGGAATTCTTTGAGCCACTTACACTTCCATGGAGGAGTCTAAATGAGGACACTTTCAGTGTATGCATCTTTTCTGCAGATGCTTCTTTCTTGGGAGAGAAAATTCTCCTGCTTTCTCCTGAGCTGGCTTCCGGCTATTTTAGTAGTTTGTCCCACTCAAAATCCCCAGAATCACTATTTGTGAGTACTCAATATCAGTAGGAAAAGTGCCTCTCGTTAATTCCTTAAGATAAAAACAATACCAAGATATCACAGAAAGAACTTGGTAATTCCAGATATAAAAGAATTAGAGTAGGTTAACAGGGGATTAATTTGTTCTTACCCAGTAGCTGGAAGGAAGAGTCATCATAGATGACATCTTAGAAGTAAACATAGGAGAAGAGGAATGTTAGCTACAACATTTTTGTGTTACAGGAGTGCATCATAGGAAACTGATTCAATCCCTAATTCACACATCTCCTATGTAAAATCTTATCCTTAGGTAATACTGAAGAAAAAAAGTAGTGTCAGTTCTATGCTACTCACCCCCATTAGATTGAAAATTTTGTCCCTATTTGGAATCTGTCCATCTTTATGTGTAGTATTCATTAAACCCTCCTGGTCTTACAATGCCATGTGTTGATATTCCTCGTTGCCTTTTCTTCCTGAATTTCTATCCTTGCATTTTAGATCATTGGGCTTATCATTGATGGAAGGAAGAATCCAAAATTGATTTAAATACTAGCAGTTTGAGTATGGTTTTTGGATAATTCATAAAAGAGTAGTTACAGCTAGAAAGATGGCTTGGTCTTTCCCAAGCCCATGAAGTCCCTGTGCCATGTCCTGCCCCAGTTCATACCCTCATCTGAGCTCCATGCTGAGCTCAGGGCCCGCAGGGCTGCTGTCAGCAGGACCACCAGCATCTTGGAGGCTCTGGGGTTGCTCTCAAGTCTGTGCTGAGGGAAGCAGACCTGTATCTTTATAAAGAAGAACAGAACAAAGCCAGCTTTTAGCTGACCTCACACCCCTCACCGGGTGCCTTGTATCCCTGACTTTCCTTTTGGACTTCAACCAAGCAAGAGAAGGCTGTCAGTGTGTGTCAGTTCTTTTTTTTTATTACTGTTTATTTTTGTATGTGTATGAATGTACTGTCTGCATGCAGATCTGTGCACCCGTGTCGTGCAATGCCACGGAGGTCAGAAGAGGGTGTTGGATTCCCCTGGAACTGGAGCTATCCTGGAATTGGAGTTACAGACAGTTCTTAGCCACCATGTGGGTGCTGGGGATCGAACCCGGGTCCTCTGCAAGAGCGTCGGTGCTCTTAACCACTATGCTATCTCTCCAGCCCCGTCAGTGTGTCAGTTCTAAATGGTACAGCATGGCATTTAGACAAAATTGTTGAAATTACAGTTTCAAAGCCATTACCCCAAGTATCATTTATTAAGCTTTTGTTTCCTGTAACTATGACTCTGATTGGGTTGGTTACTGTCGGATGCTTTGCTTCTACACACATGTGCATATTTGCCTTATCCTTCTTTGCATCACTTGAACTAAAATGTTTAGTATCTCTGCTATCATGTAGATACCTCTATCAATTTTGCTGTATGTGTCTCTAGGCATAACATTCTGCTCAAGCCTATAGTCAGTTAGGACACTCAGCAGGGAAGCACAGAAAAATAAGACAAACAAAACTGACAGCCTACTCAGGAAATTTGTTCTTAATTCCCTATATCTGGCTTTAAGTAGACACATATAGTATCATAGAAATCAAAACATAAAACACTCTGCTCTTCTTTTATACTAACAGTGTAGTGAAAAAGATGGCTGCAGAAAGCTCAAGTAGTATGGGAAGAGAACATTTTGGGTTCATAGATGAACCCCAGAATATCATGCTTCTCTGAGTATGTCTTATTTCACCCTTTAAAAATTAATCAATTAATAATGAGGTCTTGGAGATGTGGCTCAGCATAAGAGAACTGGCTGCTCATGAAGAAGACCTAGTTTTGATTCCCACCATACACGTGGCCAACAACCTTCAATAACTCCAGGTCTAGGGAACCCTGCATCTTCTTATAAACTCTGTGGGCATTGCAGGACACATACAATCAGGCAACACACTCATATATGTAAAATGAAAATATTAAAAATGTTCTGAGAGTTAATAATGATCAAGGATAGTTTTATTTCTTCTAGGAATTATTTTAAATTAGTGATCCAGAAAGCTGATTAAGAAGAGACCACAAGGTAGTCTGTGAAAACCCTCACAATTTCCATTGTTTTGTTAAAGCTCTGACACATTAGCATCATTTATGCCATGTACTCTGATACACAGTGAATTTGAATTCTGTCTGTCATTTTCTGATTCACTTCACTCCCTATTCTTCCCGGTTTTGTTGATGTTCTATATTCTCCAACAGTCATCATATATTTATCATATTATATCTGCCTTTTGCATTTCCCAAGACTTGGTTTATCTTCCACATCAGTGATTATTTTCTGCTTTTGACTTTTGCTCATTGCCTTTTTTTGATGTGGTCTCATAATTTGTCTAACATTATCTCAAACTTGTTCTTTTCCAACCTCAGCTTCAAAGTGTAGGAATCCAGATGTCAGCAACCAAATACCATTCTATTTATGAACATTGCTTCATTTTCATTTCAATATTGTTTTGTAACAATGTATTATGTAGCAACAGTTCTTCATTTGATACCAGCATTGCCAGTATTCTGTGACACTGATATTGTCCCTGTGGTTTACAAATGATACCTGATTATCATTTTCTTTCTTTTTTTTAAGATTCTTTTTTTTAATTTTATTTATTATTTTTTATATGTATGAATGTACTGTCTGCATGTAGGTTTGTGTACCCATGTCGTGCAATGCTGCAGAGGTCAGAAGAAGGTGTTGGATTCCCCTGGAGCTGGAGTTAAAGATGGTTCTCAGCCGCCATGTGGGTACTGGGGATCGAACCCAGGTCCTCTACAAGAGCACTCGGTGCTCTTAACCACTATGCCATCTCTCCAGCTCCTGATTATCATTTTCATGGAAGGCTTAAACTACTGAGTGAAGACAGCTGTCTTTTCATATAGGCCTTGAAAAATTACTCAATAATTTTAGGGCTCCTGGAAACTTGAAGAGAAGTTGCATGTACTTAAGGCAGGGAGATCCACATGACTATGATGCTAAGGTGTCCCTTATACAGTGTGGACCTGTGCTCTGCACTTCTGTATGTATGGTAGACCTATTGAACAGGTGTGGAGTCTATCCAATGAAACACATCTAGACAATAGCCTTTGATACAGAGTATATAAAAATTGTTGGGCCACCAGGTCAATGGCTTTTTCTTAGGTGAAAATGTATCCAATTGATATATTCTCAATGGGAAATATATTAGAGTTTGGCAATTTTATTCTGATTATATGAAAATCAGAGAAATTCTCCAGGACTCATGGGTTTTGATGAAGTAGAGAACAATTGATTATTTTCAGTGTGGCCTTCGACACACCGCCATGATGGTGTCCTACTCTCTGCAGATTCTACATGAGAAGGAACCTGGAGATGAGTGGTCCCAACCAGGTGGGTTATTTCAGATTTGGATTCAGTGAGAAGGAACAGAGGAAAAAGCTGGTTAGATTTTTTCACATGTGGGAGCTGTGAATGTTGCATTTCTGGTGGCAGTCAGACTTGTCCTTGGCTTGGTGGGTCCTGGCATGGAGCAGCCAACTCTGTCAAATGTCATGATGCTTAAGACCTTTTCTTCACTTTCTTAAACTATCTGCAATGTGTGAAAGAAATTATTGTGTTATGAAAGAAAAATATCACCTATGAACTCACTGGATACAAACCAAACAGGTTATGGAGGAGTTGACAGGGTCAACAGTGTCAGTTATTAATAGTTAAGATGGAAGTCATGTGTGGGGGCACATGTCGTTAATCACAGCACTTGGAAGGCATGAGTAGGTGGACATCTGTGAGATCAAGGCCAGCCTGGTCTACACAGCGAGTTCCAGGTTAGCTGGGGCTAAAGGGAGACCTTTTCTCAAAAAAGACAAAAAAAACATGTCATCCTGCAAGTTCTTAGGCACATGTAGATTCTTGAAGCTGTCAAACAGTAGAATTTACATAAGATACAGCTGTACCACTTTTGATGATATATATGTAGCAATCATACATCATAGCACAAATATATTTGTGTATCCTTTTTTATTACTGCATTATTCAAAAACATGCAACCCATCTGTATGGACATTCCATTTCTAGTTTGTTTTTTGAATGGTAATGTGGATTTTCATAAAGGAACTTTCAGTTTGTTCTCCCTTTCTCTGAAACAAACTTTTTTGTCCACTTCCTCACCAAAATTTGTTGTTCTTTGTTTGTTTCATGAGAACCATTGTAATTTATGTTAAAGGGAATACCCTTTTTGTTTTAATTTGCATTTCTATGAGGTCCGAGTACGATAACCACTTCAAATCTTTATTAGTCCTTTGTCATTTTCTCTTCATGACTGTCATGTTTTCATTTATTGAGTGTTTTTTTTTTTCTGAGCATTTGTACAACTCATACAATAGTTCCTAATCAAACCCAGTCCCTTCCAACCCCCCATTAGAGCTCATGCATTACAGCATCCAAGTTAAACCTTATCCAGTCAAGCACCCAAACCCAGATGCCCTGTGCAAATAGATTTGCTGGAGTTTAGTCAGCATATCTAGGAATCCTAGGTAAGGCATACTCTCCCTCACCCAACAGTACTCAGGCTCTTGTAGTTCTTAGTCCAGGGCCAGTCCCCCACACATTTCTCTTGCACTACTTTGAGATCTTATCCAAGTTGGCATATGTAAATCTTGTTCTGTGTTTAAATTTTTGTGATCTTTTTTAGAGTCTAGGTAATAGTCTGATGTATAGGTGGTAAATATTTTTCCCATTCTGTAGTCATTTTACTCTGCTGACTGTTTCATTTGCTATGAAATATATTTTTAATTTCATGTAATCTGATCTATCATTTGGGAGTTTTATTTTCCAAGGTATTAGAATTCATTTTTTTAAAAATATATATTTTTATTCATATGAGTGTGTTGCCTGCATGTATATAAGTGCAACTGTGTCATTCAATTCCCACCGAGGTCAGAAGAGGGTGTGGGATACCCTGGAAATGGAGTTATGAACAGCCGTTATCTGCCGTGTGGGTGCTGGGAATCCAACCTGGACCCTCTGTGAGACCAGCTGGTGTTCTTAACCACTGAGGCATCTCTCCAGCCCTAGAATACATTTAGAATGTTCTTTGCATGTTTATCTTGATATGGCTTCCCCATGTTTTCTTCTAGAAGTTTCAGAGCTTCTGGTCCTACATTACAGTATTTTTTTTCACTTTATTTTATTTTTTTTTTTTTGTATTTTTGAGATCGTGTCTCCCTATAACTCCAGGTAGCTTGGAGCTTATTATGTAGACCAGGCTGACTTGGATTTCACAGAGATCTGCCTGCCTCTGCTCCTGAGTGCTTAGTTTAAAACCAGGCCTTGAGAACATTCTGGTATTTAATCAATTTTGAATTAATTGCTGCTCAAGTTAGGGGATGGTCTATTTTCATTTTTTAAATGTGGATATCCAATATTCTCAGCCTGATTTGTTAAAGACATTGTGTTTCCTTTTGAAAAAAGCATTTTATTATATTTTTATGTGTATGAGTGTATTGTCTCCATGATATAAGCATACTTGTGTCATGCAATGTCCAATGAGGTCAGAAGAGGACATGGGATGTCCTGGAACTGTATTTATGGACAGCTATTGGCCACCATTTGGGTGCTGGGACTTGAACTCTGTTCCTTTGCAAGAGCAGCCAGTGCTTAGCTACTGAGCCATTTCTCTTGGCCTAAGATATTGCCTTTGTACTTGTTTTTACTAAGAAGGTGGTAGTGTTTGCATGGGTTCAAGTCTATGTCCTGCACATAGTTCCATTGGTTCAACTGTTTGTATTTGTGCCTCTCCTATTCTGTTTTTCTTATTATACCTCTTTTGTATATTTTGAGAGCGTGTATTGTGTAATTCCCAACATCAGTCTTTATGCTTCTGCTGATACTTATATTAAAAACAGACAAGCCCTGTGCCTTTTGGTTCCATTTACTTTCATGCAACCACATTAGTCAAAATATTAAGAATGTAGCTATTATGTTGAATCTATTTAGGTGTTTTCTTTTCTTACTTCCTTAACAATATAATGTAAAAATTTATTTAGTTAAAAATAAAATTAACAATATATGTAAAATTTATATAATAAATAAGTAAATAAATATCTACTGATATTTAATATCTACTGATATTAAATAACTCTAGAAATAAGATAGAAATCCATGCAGAAAAGTATGTTTTCATTATCTGTATATAATTCTCATTTCTCCCAAGAGACTTGAACATTGGTCCTGGTACCAATTTAATAAGCAGAGCAGGTGGATAGTTTATTTCTCTTTGTACATTAAGGGTTTTACTGACTGTCACCTTGTTAATGTTAACCAAAAAACAAACCCCACCACTCAGGACAAAAAGTAAAACATACCTCATCTGGGATGATTATTTTGGGGGGGTCTTTTCAAGACAGAGTCTCCCTGTAACCCCAGCTGTCCTGGAACTCACTCTGTAGACCACGCTGGCCTTGAATTAACAAAGACCCGCCTGCCTCTGCCTCCTGAGTGCTAGGATTAAAGGCGTGCACCACCATGCCCGGTTTTTGCGAAATTATATTTTATGACTCTACAGATATTCATGTAGCTGAAAATTTCCATAATCAATATTTCCATTTCTTTTTATCCTTTTATACTTGTAAAATAAATGATCCAGATGAAATCCCTGTAGATAATTTTGAAACTTTTCCAAAATGGGGAGCAACTTCTTTATCACTCATTTTTTTTTTTTTTCCTGTTTGGTCTTTTCGAGACAGGGTCTCCCTGTAGCCCCAGCTGTCCTGAAACTCACTCTGTACACCAGGTTGGCCTTGAATTCACAAAGATCCGCCTGTCTCTGCCTCCCAAGTGCTAGGATTAAAGGCGTGCGCCACCACACCCAGCTATCGCTCATTTGTTTCTATTCGTTTCTGTTTTTATTTACAGTCCTTTCCCCTCTACATTATATCTCTTCCACTCAATCCACCAGCCTTCAACCACCACACCCAGCTATCGCTCATTTGTTTCTATTCGTTTCTGTTTTTATTTACAGTCCTTCCCCCTCTACATTGTATCTCTTCCACTCAATCCACCAGCCTTCAACCACCACACCCAGCTATTGCTCATTTGTTTCTATTCGTTTCTGTTTTTATTTACAGTCCTTCCCCTCTACATTGTATCTCTTCCACTCAATCCACCAGCCTTCAACATTTTCTCTGTATTTTTCACACTTGCACTGTGAAGTATTTTGTTGTAGTTTGCATTGCATTTCTTTTGGTTGTTGAATAGTCTGAAAGTTTTTGTTGCCTCCAAATCTGGGAGCTTAAATCTGAACCCTAATAGTAGTTCATATGGAAGAATATGACTTGGAAATTAATTCAAGTTAGACTCTGCCAGTGAGAACCTTAGGATCATATAATAAATATCCCAATATAGTTGTTGTTGTCTATGTCAAAAATGACAAAAATCGACCCTGGTCTCCAACTTCCCTACCTCCAAACTACAAGAAAAATGAATGTTTTGAATATAAGCCATCTGGTCTTTGGTATTCAGTTGCAAAACCTGAAACTGCTGGAAAGGTTGGAGATGCAAATTATAGCAAATACATGTCTTTTGGGAAAGTTGGGATTTTCCAGTCTCCAACTCTTCTAGCCCTTAGTGATGCCTTCCCTAATTCTCTTCACCTGGTAAAATGTAGATGTCATGATAACAATGGACTTCACATTTCAATAATTTTTTTGAACAGAAAAAAATGTCAAATATTCTGGCACTGTCTATATGTTACTCAAACTTTCTGCCTTTGTTACTTCGCTTTCATATCAGCCAAGAGGAGCAATATAGTAATAAGTTCCCTGCTTGTCTTTAAAGTGACAGTGGAAGTATCAGGCTCCTTAACATGTTACACAGTCACCTTCTGTTTTAATGTTTTTTTTCTCAGTGCCAACTTTTTCATGCTCACTGACCCTTCATGAAGATATCCTTTTAACAGTTATATTATCACAAGAACTGGCTTCTGTTTAGACTATTGGGACATGTATATGTCATGTTAAAAGTTTCCTTGTTTCTGATACCTTTTGACCTTTATCTCTGTATTTCTGAAATGTCTAATTTTTTTCTAAGAATTTGAGACATCTGCATTTGTTCTCTCTTGAGTTTTGAAAACTTATGACTTATTTGCTCAAGTATCATTTCATTAACCTTTATAAGATACATTGCTTATAATGAACCACTATATTCACTATTCCTCTCATAGTTTGTGCTTTCTTCTATTGGGATCTAACATGGAATGCTTCTACTGGTATAGGATTTTCTGTGGGATTATTTGTTGTTGATTCTCTACCCTCTCATTTCATAGTTAACAAAAAATTTTATTAAAAAAAAACAGTTATTCAAGATTGCAATCTGGGCGTTGGTGGCACACGCCTTTAATCCCAGCACTCGGGAGGCAGAGGCAGGCAGATCTTTGTGAGTTCAAGGCCAGCCTGGTCTACATAGCGAGTTCCAGGACAGCCAGAGCTACAGGGAGACCCTGTCTCAAAAAAGACCAAAAAAAAAAAAAAAAGATTGCAAAAACTCGGGTTCCATTGATATTTAAGTGTAGCTGGGTAAGAGGACTTTCTACCTCTGGTGCTACTAGGCTACTTGTAAGCTTCCAAGTGTTGTAAAAACAATGTTCCCGGGCTGGAGAGATGACCTAGCGGTTAAGAGCACCGACTGCTCTTGCAGAGGACCTGGGTTCGATCCCCAGCACCCACATGGTGGCTAAGAACTGTCTGTAACCCCAATTCCAGGAGAACTCTAGTTCCAGGGGAATCTGAGACCCTCTTCTGACCTCCGCAGCATTGCACGACACGGGTGCACAAACCTACATGCAGACAGTACATTCATACACATCCAAAAAGAAAAAAACCAAAAAACAATGTTCCCACTGATCCTACAGGTGCAGCACTCATGGCTGACTGGCTACAGTAGGAATGCTTGGAAAAAAATTAGGGTAAAGCAAAATTCATCTAGAAGTAGACAGAGTTCATTTTGCCAATCAATATTCACACAATGGAATGTTATTCAGCTATTAAAAAAAGAAATTATGAAGTTCACATGGAAATGGATAGAAGTGTAAGCACTCATTCTGAATGATGTAATTCAGACTCAGAAAGAAAAATGTGCTTGTTTCCTCTTATTTGTCTATCTTAGCCTTGAGTTTTCAATTATCTAAACTTCATTTGAATATGCATAGGGGTCAGGAAATTAAGATGTCATGGACCAGGTGGGTGTCTTTCAAAGGAGGGAAGACAGAATTCAGAGCCTTGAAGGGCTGCTGAAACTTGAAGGGTTAGATGGGATTGTGAAGGGAGAACACAGGGAGGGATAATTTACCACACTAAACACCTTCTGAAAAGTTCCTAGGGAACCCTACGACTGCAAAATTTCTTATACAATATACATACAAACAGAAAAGAAGTTGAAGTGGATTACCCTAAAATATGGTAACAGTGCCACTGCTAGACAACTCGGGTTAACCAGTAAAAAGCCCATTATCTCTTGAAATTGTGGGTCAATGATTCCCCTGAGACCCCAATCATTGCTGGATATTGCTATTACTCGTGATTCTGCCCCAGAGTTTGAAGTGAAGAACCTATTGCTGAAGACAATCCATACTGGAGTTGTAGAACATGGGAGAAACAAGGTGTTAGTGAAGGTTCTTCCTTACTACTGGCTAGGTTTCACAGAAGTTGGAAAGGAAGTAAAAAATTATTTGGAAATTTCAGCTCTCCTGGCAGCCACGGTAAGCTGGGATGATTCACTGCCCTGGGCACCAGAAAGGGGTCTCAGAGGCAATGCATTAGCTGATTCCATGGCAAAGAGATCAGCCAAAGAGCAACTGGGGCCACTGAAGGTGCTGGGCTCTCCCTGGTCCTCGCCCTCCTGCCTAAGCCGGATTTGTTGGAATATCCTGAATCTACCAGTGAAGAGGAAAAATGGACTCAGCAACAAGGGGCTAGCCAAACAAAGGATTGTTGGGTTTCCCCCTAATGGGTATGCCATCCCTCCTAAATCCCTAGGGATATCTCCTTTCTTAAATTCACCAAATCACCCATTTTGGATCAACCAAACTAATGGAACTGATGAGAGATAGGTATAGAGGGGAGTGGCAACCCTCAGCCATTCTGATTCACCTTCTCATGGAAACATTAATCTGAGGTTCTGCTGTTATGGGAGCTTCGGCTCCAGCTATAGAAGACCAGAACTTTAGGACTCTGAGTGCCAGAACAGACCAGGATTTAGAACATCTCTGAAATTGTATAGTACGGCGCAAAAAAGAAATGGATTCCCTTTTGTAAAAGGAACCAGTAGAAATGGTTTTACAAAACCACAGAGGGTTAGATTTTAATAATAATAATAATAATATTATTATTATTATTATTATTATTATTATTTTGGTCTTTTTTTGAGACAGGGTCTCCCTTTAGTCTCAGCTAGTCTGAAACTCACTATGTAGACCAGGCTGGCCTTGAACTCACGGAGATCCTCCTGCCTCTGCCTCCCAAGTGCTAGGATTAAAGGTGTGCACCACCACATCTGGCTAGATTTATTATTTTTAAAGAAAGGAGGCTCTGTTCAGCTTTAGATGGAAAATGCTATTTCTAGCCTAATAATCCAGGAATCATAAGAAAAACTCTAGCCTTGGTTAAGGAAAATCTGAAGCAAAGAGCTCAGGAACCTGCTGGGGCTTCATCTGCCCTGAGTATTTTTTCTCTTGGTCTTCTTGGCTCACTGCCTTCTTACCTGCTTTAGCAGCATCCATTTTATCTGTTGCTCCTTGGTATTATAATCGGCCCTTGCATTTTAAGTTGGGCACTAACATATATTTAAAAAAGAGAATTAGAACCATGAAGATATTAGCTTTCAAGCTCAGTACCAGGGACCAGTTCAGCATGAGTCAATGATTTGTAGAATGTGACAGCTACAGAAAAGAGGGCTTTCTTTCTTAGTTCATTCTAACAGAAACTTATTCTTAGCTGCAAAAGCAAGTGTTAGCAACCCTGCCCCCATAATAATTTCCTAGCAGTGTCTGGCCTCTTCTTTTAACTCCTGGTTAAAACAAAAATGTATTATGGCTAATTAGCTAATCTTGGTTTTCTCAGCTCTTGTCTGCAAACAGCTTCAAGGACACGCTGCCACCATGGAGCTGTGAGTTTGCTTTGTGTTTTTAGCATATAAAAAGACCCTCCTCCTCCTCCTCCTCCTCCAGGCAGTGTGTGATCTGGAACCTGACACTGGTCTCCAGTAGTTCTACTCACTAAATTGGGTTTTTGAATTTTAAATTGTGTCTGGTGTTTTTTTCCTTGGTCTTCTGAGCTCCTTAGCAAAAGCATCTATATTTTTTAAACTTTTCTTCTCTCTCTCCTTGTCTGACCTCCCTCATGCCTCCCCAGTTTAAGTACTAATTTTCTCCACTTCCCACTTGATAATACCTATCTTCATTCAATTATCCCCCTCTCTTGAGTTCCTTCTTGCCCTTTACCTCCATGGTTTCTCCTTCTACATTTTCCAGTTGATTACCCCCCCCGCCCCCACATTATCCATTTCTTCCTTGGTAGCATCTATTCCCTAATAGCACCCCCCCACCTTCTTTCCCTTTCCCTCCATGCTTCCTTTCCATTTTCCTTGCGCCTGCTGTTGTATCAGGTTACATATACACATATAAGGGTTTGGTGCTATATAAAGAAAATTAGCGATCTGAGATCTCCTGAGACCAGCTGAAGAGCAGGCGGGCTAAAGAGCACCCCCCCCCCAACTGGGATTATAAAGGCATCTGAAGGAGGCAAGCAAAGCAAGCCTTCAACACAGTGAAGAGGCATTTAGGACTCACATTGGAATACAGGCAAGGAGAAGCCCATATGCCATGAACACGAAGAGACAACATGAGAAAGGGGGAGGATAATCCTGCACCAAGCTCTCCCAACCCTATGGAAGATTCCTACAGTGGGATCCCTCTGGGGATGCCCCAGGACACAGATATCAGAAACACAATTGGGAACATATTTAAAGAACTACAAGATTATAAAGAGCAAGTCAAAGAACTGAGAAAAAAGAATGAAGAACTCAAGAAGGACCTAGAGAGAGAGAGAATGACAAACTCCAGAAGGAAGTAGAAGCACTGAAAAGATCCCATGCTGAAAAAGATAAGGAAACCAACCATCAAAGCAAAGAGCTATAGGAAGAGATTGAGAAGCTCCAAAAAGAAGTAGAAATACTAAAGAAATCAGAAGAGGAAATGAAAAAGGAAATCAAACACTCATCCAATCAAGAGGAAAGGAATGGAAAAAGCCTCAGAAGCAGAATGGAGGAAGCAGAACAAAGAATATCAGACCTGGAAGATAACACAGAACAACTAAAAA
>VZQC01015628.1:1019799-1043315 GCA_009823505.1 Rhizomys pruinosus
GCCATGTTTATTTCAGCTCTCTTCACAATAGAAAGGAGCTGGAACCAACCCAAATGCCCCTCAACTGATGAGTGGATAGAGAAAATGTGGTACATCTACACAATGGAGTTCTATGCAGCAGTAAAGAAAGATGACATCATGAGCTTTGCAGGAAAATGGCTGGAACTAGAGGACATCATGCTGAGTGAAGTAACACAGCCCCAGAAAAGCAAACGAGGAATGGTATCCCTCATCTTTGGATGCTAGTGCCAATTACCTAGTTGTAAGTATTTCTTGTGCATGGCCCCTTGAGCTTTTGTCCAAAGCAGTTGGGAGTGATGCATATTGGAAACAACAACAACAACAACAACAACATCAGAAAGGAGTGCATCAAAGAACTGACTGAAATAGTGAACTTCTGCTCAAAACAGTCAGCTTCCCAATGGAGAATATTGAGAAGACTGAGAAAGAGATGAAAAGCATGTTTGGCAGAATGCATGAGCTCTCGTGGGGTGGGGGAATAGGGGGCACGGGTCCAGATTTGATAAAAAATATATATAAAGTAAAAAAAAAGAAAATTTGTGGACTATAAAGGAAAAAAACCCCTTGCTGTGTTTTGGTAATGGGATAGACAGTAGAAGGGCAGTCTGGAGCCTTCCTCTCTGCCTCTTGTGGCCACCACAGACAGTGACCTTTGTTTCCACAGAAAGTCACATTCCTGTGGCCTTTGATGTTATCTATCTGTAAACCAGGATGTCACATTTGTTATCTATAGTCCAAGATGCTACATTCCTGGGGCTTTTGTGGTTTACTGTTACCTGTTATACCACTTGATTTTGCTTGCATTTGTCTCCAGAGTATACAGGGTCTGAGAGACTCAGTCATGTTGCTGACTCCATTATGGAATGATTGCTGGTGTTCAGCCCAAGCTAGTGGGCTAGCTACCAGCATGAAATAAATTCTCTCTCCATACCTGACTTTGCCTTTGATCTCATGATTTTCCCACAACAGAAGAACAAACATTGTTTGCTTATCTGAGTCTGTTACTTCACTTAGTATAGAAGCTTCTAGTTCTATCTATTCATCTGAAAATTTTCAGTAGAACTCATTGGGTAAATATACCACATATTCCTTATCCATTCTTCAATAGAGTGACAGGGGTTTCTGTTTCTTAGCTGTTGTGAAAAGACAAGAAATGAACACAGACATGCAGGTATATGTATAGTAAGATGAGTCCTTTGGACATATGCTGAGGGGTGCTATAAACAGATTATATGCTAGCTTTGTTTTTAGTTTTTAACTTCTCAGAACTACTTTCCACAGTGATCATAGGAGTTTGCATTCCTACCAGCAGTGAATGAATATTCTGCATTCTCCACATCTTCACCAGCATTCGGTGTCTTTTGTTCTCTTGATTTTATTTTATTTTTTATTTTTGGTCTTTTCGAGACAGCGTCTCCCTGTAGCCCCAGCTGTCTTGGAACTCACTCTGTAGACTAGGCTGGCTTTGAACTCACAAAGATCCACCTGCCTCTGCCTCCCAAGTGCTAGCTAATCTGACTGGGGTACAACAACTCTTTAAAGGTTTTTGATCTTCATTTCTCTAATTACTAAGGATGTAAAACAGTTTTTATGGTCTTTTTTCGAGACGGGGTCTCCATGTAGCCCCAGCTGGCCTGGAACTTGCTCTGTAGACCAGGCTGGCCTTGAACTCACAAAGATCCGCCTGCCTCTGCCTCCCAAGTGCTAGGATTAAAGGCGTGCGCCACCACGCCCGGCTCTGTAAAACACCTTTAAATGTGTTTCCCATGCATTATTTTTTTTTCTTCTTCATTTGAGAACTCTCTGTTCAGATTCTTAGGCCATCATCTTATTGATTCATTTATTTTCTGGTTTCTTTGTTTTGTGAGTTCTTTGTATATTTTGGTTATTAATCCTCGTGTGTGTGTGTGTGTGTGTGTGTGTGTGTGTGTGTGTGTTTGTGTGCACGTGTGTCTGTGTGTCTGTGTAGCATGTGATGGGGTTCTCCCACTCAGTGGATTTCTTTTTCACTTCCTCTTTGTTTCTTTTGCTGGACAGAACATTTTAGTGTAATGAGGTCACAGTTATTGATTTTTGTCCTTAGTGTTTGAACAGCTGGCATCTGATTTAGAAAGTGCTTCCCTACACCTATATCTTGGAGGGTATCCTTATGTTTTCTTCTAAGAATTTCAAAGTTTCAGGTTTTGCACTGAGGTGTTTGATGCATTTCAAGATGACGTTTGTGCAGGGTGAAAGGTCCAATTTCATTCTTCCACAAGATTAAGATCCAGTTTTACCAGCACCATTTATTGAAGGTGATTTCTTATCTCCACTCTGTGTCCCTGGCCACTTTGTCAACTATCAGATAGCTGAAATAGCATGCATTTATATTGGGGTCTTCATTTTCATTCTGATTATCTTTATGTCTGTTTTTGTGCCAGTCCCATGATGATTTTGTGACTATAGCTCTGTAACATGTTTTGAGATCTGCTGTGATGATTTATCTAGCATTTTTGCCCAGGGTCTTGTTGACAAACAGGGATCATTTGCTATTCTATATGACTTTTAGGATTTTTTTCTAGCTCTGTAAGAATCTTATGGGGATTCTGATTAGCATTGCATTTTTAATCTATAGATGCTTTCTGTTAGAAAAAAAGGGTGCATACATTTTGGATCTATGCAGGCACAAACCCCAGATAAAAGACAAGCAAACCAGGCTTAAGGTCACTCTGGGACATATTTACTTCAGAATTAGTCAGGGCTGGCAAACCTGTTTGCACATGGCTGCTAACAGCAAAGAGGGCTGCTAGAGGAGTTCCTTTTACCTGTTTGGGTGCCATCTCAGGTAAAGAGGAAGTGAAGTCACTGGACTGACAGGTTCTGGAGGGAGTGGACATCTGTGTGTTACTTGGAATCCCAGGAGAGCCAGATGTAACAGTCCACCCTTTTGATTATGATAAGGGAAGGGGGGTTGTTCTCTTTTCTGTATCTGTTTCAGAGCTGAGAGGGGATGAAGTCTCAGCAGAAGGGGAGTCAGGCCTGAGGGTTAGAGACTCCTCTCCATCTTAGCTGCTCTGGGTGCCTGATGTTTTTGGTCCAGATCAATAGTGGTCAGTATTTAGTGCACAGTTTCTGTGCAACTGAAAAGACAAGCTGGGTAAGTCTTATATCAGTGTACAAGTGCACAGACTTCCCAGTGCCAACAGGGGGCGAAGTGAGTGCATTAGCCATTGGAGGGTCCCTGTCTAGATTCTCCAGAGAAAAAGAGGACCTGTACTCTATTCTAAAGGATTTGAAAAAAAAAGTTTTAGTACACAGGGCTCCAGAATGAGAGCCAGGATAACCATGGCAATATAAAAAGTCATATTTTCTAGCATGGCACAGAAGATCTCTCACCTATCTCTCTGGTAATAAGGTATAGATTACTTTACTTTTTCTTTTGATTATAGTTTCCTGTTGGGGTGTTTAAAACCAAACTGTTAGCTCAGATAAATTAATTTAGTTTAGGTGTTAAGTTCAGTTGAGGTTCTGGTTCTCAGGGATCACTCAGCTCTTGGGTGGAGCACCTGGCTCCTTCCTTTTACCAGTTCCATCTACACAAGGACAAAGTCAGGTCTTGCTTCACCAGGCTTCCCTTTGAAGCATGAAGAGATTCTCCTCTATATTGATTTTCCTCCTTTGACTGGATATTGGCTGGCTGGAATCCCTTAAGTGAATCTCCATGACCTCTCTGGCCTGGGATGACTGATGACTCACAGCCATAGAACATGTAGAGAGATGGCCATAGAGTCTCCTAGGACTTAGATTGACCTTAGAGGGTAAGGGCCAAAAGATTGTCCCTTTAAATCCCTCTGGCCAAATCAGATTAAAGCTGTAAGTATGGTTGTTAACTCTCCAAGAAGGTCAGTTGTATGACAAAACATTCTGACTAATACTAACTTGGAAAGGAAAGGGTTTATTTGCTTTACATTTCCCAATTCACAGTTTATTACTTGAGGGAACTAGGAGCTCATGGCAGGAGCCTGGAGTTAGGAACTGCAGCACAGGCTAGGAAGGAATGCTGCGGACTGGCTTGTGTTGCTGGCCCAAGTTTAACCTACTGTATTATACAGTATAGAAATATCTGCCCAGGAATGGCATTGCCCACAATGGGCTAGGCTCTCCCACATCATTTTATGAAGGTGAATTCAGTTTGAGTTTAGGTATGCATGGGCTAGCATTTCTAGCCAGCGCCTCCCAGAGGCACAAGTGAGAGTGATGGGACCTCTCTGGCTAGGCCAAAAGATTGGGATGTGATGACACAGAGCTCTGGGTTTGGACTCTGGGATGTGAGGTCACATGACCTATAAAATCCATTTGCCAAGAATGGTGGTGCACACCTTTAATCCTAGCACTTGGGAGGCAGAGGCAGGTGGATCTTTGTGAGTTCAAGGCCCACCTGATCTACATAGTGAGCTCCAGGCCAGCTGGGACTAAAGGGAGACCCTGTCTCAAAAAAAAAAAAAAAAAAAAAAGACAAAAAATCCGTTCATTTTGAATAAAGCTCTCTATCTTTCTGTATTTGGATTCATACCCTAATATGTGTCTATGTGTGGTAATTTTCACACTCATGCTTCCTGCATGGCCTGGCCCACTGTGGAAATAAATGGGGTGAACCACAAATGGCACCTGAAAGTAAGGCTGGAAGAAATTCTGGAAAATTTGGTATGTGAACCCCACAATCCTGGCTCTTTGCTTTCAATCTTTTTCTCTACTTAATTTCTACTCTGTGAAATTAAGAAATAATTTCTCTATAGGGCTAGCTTTTCTGCTTGGTTGGACGGATGGAAGGCCAAACTGGGATCAAGTTGCTTTGCATGCGTGGAGTAAACTGTCATATTCCTGGTTCCTGAAGCCTCCTGCTCACGTGGGCGCCATGGAAGTTAACAATGCCCTGGCCTTTTGGGGTTGGTGGTCAATAGCTCCCCAATGATGAGTTTACCCGCAAAGATAGCAGCTTGCATGGGAATCTGTGAAAAAACAGCAATTTTCTTGGTTATACCTTAGGAACCATTCCCCCTGCTCTGAAACACTGGCTCCTTATAAGCCTTGGACAGCTCAGCTCTAGCCTTCCTCTTCATATGTAAATCCCCCCCAGGCTTCCTCTGGTGCTCAGCTGAAAGACCAGAACCCAGAATTCTGTAATGCAAATTCAGGGCTTTTCACCACTAAGCTACAGTTCCTTTCAGGAGAGACATTCTCTTGAAAGTTAGAAAATTAGTATTAGAAACTTTTCAACATATTCTAACCTTTTCAATCTGTCTTAGTCTTCATTCTAAAAGATTTATCATTCTTTCAACCTGTTTCTAGATGAGATTGTGCTGCACTCTTGGCTTTTGTGGATTTCTTGGGTAACTGTCTATAAATTCTTTATCTGACCTGATCTTTTTCTCATCCACATGAGTTTTTTTTCCTGTTGGTGTTGTCGTTTAGATGGAGCAGTGCTCAGGAATCCAAACAAGGGGCTGCCTCATCTCCCAGATTCAAATGGTGGACTGGAGGCTAAGAAAGAGAACAGGACAGAGGAGAGGCAATACCTCATTTTAAAACACAGTTGCCGGGCGTGGTGGCGCACACCTTTAATCCTAGCACTTGGGAGGCAGAGGCAGGCGGATCTTTGTGAGTTCAAGGCCAGCCTGGTCTACAGAGTGAATTCCAAGACAGCCGGGGTTCCAGAGAGACCCTGTCTCGAAAAGACCAATAAATAAATAAATAAATAAAACATAGATGTAGACCATAGGTGGAAGCAGGTCCTCTGGAGAAATAGGATACTGACAATTCCGAAGTGGGGTTACAGAAAGAAAAAAAAATCATTTAACCAAGTACAGCACCACATGTTAGAAAAAAGGATGCATATGTGTTGGATCTATGTATGTTGAAACCCCAGATAAAAGACAGGCACTGTGGTCACTCTGGGACATATTTACTTCAGAATTGGTCAGGGCTGCCAAGCCTTTTGGCACATGGCAGCTACTAGCAAAGTTGCCATCTAGGGGATTCCCTTTTACCAGCTTGGGTGGGACCTCAGGTAAAGAGGAAGTGATGTAACTGACTGATAGCTTCTAGAGGGAGTGGACATTTGTGTGTCCTTTGGAATCCTGGGAGAGCCAGACCTAACACTTTCCTTACAGTGATAATTTTCAGAATATTAATTCTACCAATCCACGAACATGGTAGGTCTTTCCATCTCCTGGTATCTTCTATCTCTTTCTTTAAAGATTTCAAAATGTCTTTGTATACATCTTTAATGGTTGTGGGTAGGTTTATTTCCAGATACTTATTTTTACTTTGAGGCTATTGTGAATGAGAGTTTTTCCATGAATGCTTTCTCTGAATGCTAAATATATATATATATATTTATTTATATTATATATAATATATATATTCAGATATATATATATATATATCTGAATGCTAAATATATATATATATATTTATTTATATTATATATATATATATATATATATATATATATATCTGGCATTTGCTGAAAATATTGATCATTACTTACTGCTTTCTGGAGGAATTTTTGAGATCTCTTATGTATAATAATATCCTATAATGCACACACAGTGGTAATTTGAACTTTTCTAATTAGTACTCCTTTAATTTCTTTCTCTTGTCTTTTTGCTCTATGAAGAGTTTCAGAAAATGTATTGAAAAGCAGCAGAGATAGTATACAGCCTTGTCTAGCTCCTAACTTTAATGAAATTATTCCAGTTTTCCACAGTTTAGGATGATGTTGGCTGCGGTTTTTTGTATACAGCTTTAATTATGTTGAGGTGTATTCCCTCCAGTCCAATTCCCTCTGGACTTTTAACATGAATGCATATTGGATTTTGTCAAAAGCCTTTCCTCACCTAGCGAGATGACTACAATCAATTTATATTATTTATTATATGTATTTACTTACATACATTGAACCATCCCCACATCACTGGAATAAACCCACACAATCATGGTGGATGAAAACTTTCATGAGGTTTTCAAATATTGTGTTGGGAATCCTTGTGTCTATGTTCATTAAGGATATGGGCCTATAGATTTCTTTTTTTGTTGTTGTTGTTGTTGTCATTCCCTGGTTTTGGTATTAGAGTTATACTGGCTTCATAGGAGTTTGGGAATATTCATATTTTAAACAATTTAAGTAGTGTTGGTTATGGATCTTCTTGGAATGTCTGCTAGAATTCTGCTATTAACCCACATAGGCCTGGGTTATTCCATTAGGAAGGTTTTTGTTTTTCTTGCAGTTTCAATTTCCTTATTTAATATAGACTGATTGCTGTGAGCAATGACTAGTATGGGTTAAGTCCAAAGGAATCGAGGACACAAATATTATAATGCAATCTAATTTGATTAATTCCCAGGCAGATTAATTCTATAATTCTAATTCTGTCCTGTCCTAGCCTAGTTCCCCCCAACGTTGCTTGCCTACAAAGCATTTTTATAGCCTCTTGGAAGTTGTGAAAGGGGTCCAGGTTAGGGAGTTCCAAGAAGGCTGAATAGGCTGAAGTGATCTCTCTTGTGCTGGGGGCTGGGGCAGCTTCCAGGTGGGCCAGTCCAGCCAACATTAGTGGTCAGCAGGGTCAGCATGCAGTTCAGGGAAACTAGTATCATGGGGGCAGCAGGTACGAGTGTTCTCAGATGAAGGGTTCACAGAGGCATCTCACAGCACGTCTCCAGAGGGTGAGTGAGAGCAAAGTCATTATCCACTTCCCAACTTAAGTAGCTGGTAGCCAGGCCTTTGTATTGAATTTGGACTCATACCCTTGTCCCCATCCATTGTCACTGGTTATCTGCTATCTGAGTCCATGCACAGGTCTGGCGCAGGTAGGGTCCAGCTCCTGGACCTTCCTTGGCCACCTAATCAGCTGTGCACATTCAGCTTTGAGCTCTCCTAGTGCCCCTTCCCTTGCTGAGTTCAGGGTCCCTGCTGGTTCTTTGGGCTGGTTATCTGAACAGACTTGTGTTAGTGCACTTTCTGGCTGAGCTAAATTAACTTTCCTATTGCCTAAAGTTACAGCATTTCAAATCCACACATTTACTAATGTCATTATGCTCCCTACACTGGTTAAAACTGTTCATTTCTTCTTGGTTTAATTTGGTGAATTCCCATGAATTTAGGAATTCATTCATTTCCTTCAGAATTTCAAATTTAATAGGACATAAGTTTTTAAGTATTCCCTTATAAATTTCTGGATTTTAATAGTGTTTCTTGTGCTATTTCCCCTTTCCCCTTCATCACGGATTTTGTTAATTTGGATTTGCTCTTTCTTTTGCTAAACTGCTCTAAGGCTGGGGTCTATGCTGTTTAAGTTTTCAAAGAACCAGGTCTTAGGTTAATTGAATCTTTGTAATGCTTTCTTTGTTTCTATTTCACTAATTTCTGCAGTTTTAAAAAATTTCTTCTCATCTCCTAGGTTTGGGTTTGGTTTGATATTGCATTTCCAGGGCCTTAAGTTGTACTGCTAAATCATTTGCATGGGCTCTTTCTTATTTTGTAATGTAGACACTTAGAGATATAAACAGCTCTCTTAGGACTGCCTTTAATGTGTCCCAGATGTTTGTTGTATTGTGTAATAGTTTTATTTATTTTCAGGCATATTTTATTTCTTTCTTAACTTATTCTATGACCCATGTATCAGTCAGGAATATGCTGTTTAACTTCCATAAGTTCATGTAGTTATAAAGCTTCTTTTGTTGTTTATTATAACTTTTATTGTATTGTGAGCTAATAGAATGCATGGAATTATTTCAATTATTTCATATATGCTGGGGTTTCTTTTGTGTCCCAGAATGTGGTCAATTTTAGAGAAACTTGCCTGGAATTCTGTGTAGAAGATTATTTTTTGGTGCTTGGTTACATTCTGTGGATGTCTGTAAGGCCCATTTGATATAAGATGTCACTTAGGTCAAATGATTTCTTGTTTATTCTTTGTTCAGTTGATCTGCCTATTGAAGATAATGGGGTATTGAAGTAACCTATTGTTACTAACATGGAATTAATTTGTGTTTTATAGTCCTGTAATATTCTTTTTATGAAATTGGGTGCCCTAGAGTTTCATGAATATATTTTTATGATTACAATATTTTCTTGTCCCATTGTTCTTTTGGGTAGAATGTAGTGATTCTCTTTATCTCTTTTTCTTAGTTTTAATTTGAAGTCTATTTTGACATATTAGAATTGGACATTTGCTTGCTTCTTATTTCTATTTCCTTGGAATATTTTTTCCATCCTTTCACCATAAATTAGTTCTCATGCTTGACACTGAGATGCATGTCTTGAAGACAACAAAAACATGGATGTTTTTTGGTAACCTGTTCCAGTAGCCTGTGTCCTCTGACTGGGGAATTGAAGCCACTGATATTTACAGTTAATATAAAAATATATTGGGTATCATCATTTTAATTTGTTTGTGTTTCTGGTACCATTTTCTGTTTCTGTAATTTTACCTTTTTATTAAAGTCATTCATATTTTTTTGTCTTTTATATTCTTTCAGGTATTCTTTGTAGGCTGGTTGGTGGACATTAAGTTCTTGGGTCTATTCGTGCCATGGAAAATTAAGTTAAGTATTTCATGTTAAGCATTCTGGGTTGTCATCCATGGTCATTTAGAGTGGGAAAGGATTTTGTCCAGGCTCTTCTGGCTTTCCTAGTTTGCATTGAGAAGTCAGCTGTAATTCTGATTGTTTTTCACTTATATGTAACTAGTTGGTTTTCTCTAACAGCTTTCAGAACCCCCTTTCAGTTCTGTACATTTAGTGTTTTCACTATGCTAAGCCTTGTGAAGTTTGTGTTCTGATCCTGTCTAATTGGTGTTCTATGTGCTTCTTTTATGTGCATAGGTATGTCTTTCCTTAATTTAGGGAAGTTTTCATTTATAATCCATTTGAAACTCTGAGATTCTTCACCTCTCTGTATGGTTATGATAGGAAGACTTGGTCTTTTCATGGTGTCCCACATTTCCTGTGTATTTCATTCATATGTTTGAGAAGATTATAGCCTTTTGTGGAGGAGTCCAGTTCTTCAACTTGTCATCCAGTCTTGGTATTCTGTTTTCCATTCCAGCCAATTCTGATTTTGAAGCTTTCTCCTCTCATTTCAAATTGAATTATTGAGGTTTTCAATTCCATCTAGATTGTGGTTGGATTTTCTTCAATATTTCTATCTTCTTTGTGAATTCACTTTTCAAGTCTTGAATTGATTCATTATTTCGTACAGTCGAATATTTGTGTTTTATTAAGCTTCTAGTGCATATTTATATTTAGTATCTTTGATTTCTTTGAGTTGTTTGTGTATTCTGTTTTGATTTATTTGAGTTGTTTGTGTATTTTCTGGGCATATATTCTTTGTTTTTCATATTTGTGTGTTTGCCTTGTCACTTGGGCATATGGAATTCTTTTGAAGGCTGTGCATCTGATGAGTAATTCTAGTCTTCCTTTGTTTAACTGAAGCTCTGAAGCTTATTTCTGTTTATACTGCTGATGGTGTTTGGTTAATTTTGCTCAGGTATGTCGTTAGTTGGTCTGTGGGTCAGATTGTTGCAGAGGAGTAGGCTCATCTATGTTGTAGGCCGTTTTGGGGGCAGCATTAGGGGGTCAATGGGCAAGAGAGGGGAGGGACAGCTCGATGAGAATCAAACAAATGAAAGTAGAGAACTGATTTAGTCTGTGTGTAGCTAATTAGGTTGCAGTAGTTAGGTCTGGATTAAGAGGTTAGTTTACAGATCTAGGGTAGAAAGAGGAAGAGAGGGCCTGGCTCCAAAGTTAGAAGGGAGACAGAGAGCAAGGACAATGGAACTGCTCAAGCTTCAGGGGATCAGTATGCAGTGGAGGCTGGGGGGCAGGAAATCTGACTTACCAGGCAATCAGATAAGGAGGTCAGGAAAATGTCGGGGTGGGGCATGCTGTGGGGTGTCTAACAAACTATAGTAGGTGATAAGCTAGTCTGTGCTAGGAGAATGCTCCAGATTTCTGAGGCACAAGTGCTGGAGCCAGGCTGTGCCAAGATGGGAAGGAAGATCCAGGGCAGTGACTGCATGTAGATACTCAGTCTGCAACGGAAGGACGACCTAGAGTGGATTTTTATTCTGTGACATACTTATGCTTCCCTTTATTCAACCTCGGTTTGCTTGAGCCTCCACCAGACTCCAAGTATTCTATTGTTACTTTTTTTTTTAATTTTTTTAAAAAAATTTTATTTATTTCTGTATGTGTATGAATGTACTGTCTGCATGCAGGTCTGTGCACCCGTGTTGTGCAATGCCGAGGAGGTCAGAAGAGGGTGTCGGATTCCCCTGGAACTGGAGTTCTCCTGGAATTGGAGTTTCAGATGGTTCTCGCCACCATGTGGGTGCTGGGGATCGAACCCGGGTCCTCTGTAAGAGCAGTCGGCGCTCTTAACCACTAGGCCATCTCTCCAGCCCCTATTGTTACTTTTTATGACATATTGAGACTAATGTGGGTCCTCCAATGCTCCTAGATGTGTTCCATCACCTGGAATGTGATCAATGTGTACCCCTCAGCACAACATTTAAAAATGCTGACTGGAACATTCCCGGGAGGCACAAGAGCCTTAGAGTTCTGCCACCCAGAGTCACTGCACTGCCCCTTGCTGCTGGATTCAGAGCCCTGCCACCAGTGTCTGTCCCTGGTTGAGAGAGGTCATGTTTTCCTTGGGAGTGTGTGTTTGGGGACTCCTCCTTGGCAGGCCCAGGTAGCCATTGGTCTTGCCCTTGTGCTCCACACTGGGGTCTTCCCTTCCTGTGGTCACCAAATGGGGTCCAGTGGACACCGTTTCCTGTCTTGATCTTCCTGGACTGGTCTCCATGGTGCAGCCTGGGTGGTCCAACAATGGCAGTCTGTGGTCTGGGAAGGCTGGGACCCCAGTGATTGCTCAGTCCACAGGCTGGATGTCTTGGCAGTCCCTATCTGGCACTGAGGATTTGGGGGTCTCTTGAAGAGACATGAGTCTTTGGTCCATGTTGAGGGGTGGGGGGCTGTGTCTCACGTCTTTGGGGGATGGCAGGAGGGGTGGCATCTGCAGGGTGGCTGCACTTGCCAGTAAGAATTGAAGACAGGCAAAAGCAACAGTGCTTTTAAAAAAATGTTTTGTTAAAAAAAATGTTTTGTTTTGTTTTTCCTTTTTGTGTTTTTACTAGGATCTCGGGTTGTGCCTGGGGTACAGTTTCTCAGGCCTTGCTGGTTGTTTCTTTCTGGTGGTGCTTTCCACCACAAACACTGGGGATGTTTGGCCCCGATTGGCTGGGGTTTTGTTTTCTTGGAGTCAATTGAGGAACTGGTCCTCCGGGGTCACTCAGATTTTTGGGGGGAAGGGAGTCCCTGGCCCCTTATGGCTTTTTGTTTGCTGTTCCGTCCACTCAAGGATGGAGTTGGGTCTTGTTGGACCAGGCTTCCCTTTTTGAAGCATGAACAGGCTTTACTCTTTGTGGACTAGACACTGGCTAGAGTCCCATTGGTGGATCTCTGGGACCTCCCTGTGCAGGAAGACTGGTAGTTCGCATTTGTGGGACATTTCAGGGGCTGCCCCCATGGATGGTTCCCTGGGACTTGGTTGATCTATGAAGGCAAGGAATGGGGTTGTCCCTTGGGTCCCTTGGCCAAAATGATACCTTCGTTAAGTATGGTTGTTAAGCATCCAGAAAGGATAAGGTACACCAGCCTGATGCTTTTGACTGCTGTGTAGTGTTTTGGAGGGGGCTTGTACAGGGCTTGGGCAGTCTTGGTAATACTGAGAAGCACTCCCATAGGGTGAATACTGTGGCTGACTGTATATTCATTTGGGTAGAATGGACATTTTACTATATTAATTTTTCTCATTCATGAGCAGGGGAGGTCTTTCCATCTTCTGATGTCTTCTTCAATTTCCTTCTTCAGGAGCTTAAATTTTTTGTTGTAGAGATCTTTGGTGTTTTTGGTTAGGTTTGTTCCCAGGTATTTTATTGTTTTTGAAGCTATAGTGAGTGGAAAGATGTCCTTATAATCCTCCTTCAGGTCCTTGTTGTTGGTGTAAACAAAGGCTCCTGATTTTTCTAGGTTAATTTTGTATCTGACACTTTACTGAATCTGTCAATCATTTCTAGGAGTTTTCTGGTGGACATTTTATCATCCCTTATATAAACTATCATATCATGTGCAAAAAAGGATAGTTTGACTTCTTTTCCAATTAGTACTCCTTTAATTTCTCTTTCTTGTCTTTTTGCCCTAGCAAGCATTTCAAGCACTGTATTACAGAGGAGTGGTAATAAGGGGCAGCCTTCCTGTGTTCCTTCCTTTAAGGGGGATGCTTCTAACTTTTCTCCATTTAGGATGATGTTGGCTGTGGGTTTGCTGTCTATGGCTTTGATTATGTTGAGGAATGTTCCCTCTAGTCCAATTCTCTGTAGAACCTTAAACATGAAGAAATGCTGGAATTTGTTGAAGGATTTTTCCGTGTCAATTGAAATGATTGTGTGGCTTCTGCTCCATTTATATGTTTCATGATATTTATTGATTTACATATGTTGAACCATCCCTGCATATCTGGTATGAATCCAGCTTGGTCATGAAGGATGTGGGTCTGTATGCGATTTGCAAGTATTTTGTTGAGAATTTTTGCATCTATGTTTATTAATGAGATGGGTCTATAGTTTTTTTTTTTTGTCGTTGTTTTTTTTTTTTTTTTTTTTTTGTATCTTTGCCCAGTTTTAGTATTAGAGTAATACTGACTTCATAGAAGGAATTTGGAGTATTTCCCTCTGTACCATTCTGAACAGTTTGAGTCATGTTTGTTGTAAGTCCTCTCTAAGTGTTTTATAGAATTCTGCTGTGAAACCATCTGGGCCTGGGCTTTTTTCAGTTGGGATTTTTTGTATTATATTTTCAATTTCCTCATATATTATGGGTCTGTTTAAACTGTCAGTCTCTTCTTGGTTAAGCTTTGTTGATTTCCAAATGTACATTCTACCCAAATTAATATGCAGATTCAATGCAATCCCAATTAAAATCCCCATGAGTTTCTTCATAGACTTAGAAAATAAGTCCTTAAATTCATATGGAAAAATAAAAGACACTGAATAACCAAGGATACCCTGAGCAAAAAGAGCAACATGGAGGAATCACTATACCAGACTTCAAATTGTTCTACAAGGGCTATAGTCATAAAACAGCCTGGTACTGGTACAAAAATAGACCTGTAGACCAATGGAACAAAATTGAAGATCCAAGCTTGAGCACATACAATTTCAGCCACCTCATATTTGACAAAGGGGCCAAGAAGACATAATGGAGGAAAGACAGCATCTTCAGCAAATGGTGTTTGTAAAACTGGATCAACACTTGTAGAAGAATAAAATTAAACCTCAACCTCTCACCCTGTACAAAACTCAACTTCAAATGGATCAAAGCCCTCAAATTGAAACCTGAAACTCTCAAAGTGAAAGAAGAAAACGTTGGCAGTAACTTATAAGACATAGGTGTAGGAAAAGACTTTCTAAAGCAGACAGCAGCTGCTCAGAAAATAGGCCAACAATCGACAAGTGGAACCTCATTATACTCAAGAGCTTCTGTACAGTGAAAGAAACAATCAAGGAAGTGTAGAGAAAACCCACAACATGAGAACAAACCTACACCAGTGATATATCTGACAGAGCATTAACATCCAGAATATATAAACTATTCAAAAAACAAAGAAGTAAGAAAAAAAGACTCAGTCAAAAGATGGAGTAAAGCACTGAAAAGAGACTTCACAAATGAGGAAGTAAAGATGGCTGAGAAACTTCCTAAAAAGTGTTTAACATCACTAATGATCAAGGAAATGTAAATTAAATCCCCTTTAAGATTTCATTTCACTCCGATAAGGCTGGCTAGGATCAAGAAAACAAAAGATACCAAATGCTGGAGAGGTTAAGGGGCATGGGCAACACTCATCTACTGCTAGTGGGAATGAAAACTTGTATATCCAGTATGGAAGGCAGTGTAGAAAACTGTTAAAAGACTCAAAATGAGCCTACCACCAGACCCAGTCATACCACTAATGGGTATATATCCATAAAACTCATCTTGCCATAGAGATACATTCACATTTATGCTTATTGAAGCTCTCTTCACAATAATGAAGAAACAAGCCAAGTGCCTGTCAACCAACAAGTGGATGAAGAAAATGTGGTATATCTCCACAATCGAATTCTATGCAGTGGTAAAGAAAAACGACATCATGAACTTTGCAGGCAAATGGATGGAACTTGAATCCATTATGCTAAGTGAAGTAACCCAGTCCCAGAAAAACAAAGAACACATGGTACCCCTCATATGTGGATGCTAACACCAAATCCCTCATTGTAAGGCAAACTGAGAAACTTTAATGGTATATTTCTATTTATCTGAAAGCAACTGTGCTGTTATAAGATGAATCACTTAATGGGCTCTAGAACTAACCTACCACTTATTTTCAGACTTTGAAATTTTGATATGTTGGGGGAGGATATGTATGCATATTTTAGACTAATATAATATTAAAGGGAAAATGTGCATTCCTAAATACATTTCAGAATTAACATACAGTTTACTTTCAAATGTCATAATTTTGGTATAGGTATGATGTATATATAGGCATATTTTGGAGCAACACAAATTGGAGGGAATAAGAACAACAACAAAAGGACTGGGTCAAAGAACTCACTGAAACAGTAAACTTGTTTCCAAAAGGCAATAAAGGTCTACATCAAAAAATCTTTAAAAAGACTGAGAAAAAGATGTAAGATATGTATGGCAGAATTCAGAAACTGGGGTGGGTGTGGGGGGATGGAAAAAGAAATGAGTCTAAATGGAATTGAGAAATGTTGTATGAAATGCACAAAACTTCAATAAAAATATTTAAAAAAATACTGACTTCCCCTCTCTTAGCAGCTGTCATTTGCCAAGATTTCCTCAGCTAGAGTTGAGGCTTCTTGTGCATATCCTCCCTTGTATGCTTGGATTTTTCCTGACTTGAGTTTGCATAGGTCTTATTCTTGTTGTCACAATTGCTGTGAGTTCATGTGAGAAATAGCCCTGCTGTCTGGAAAGTACTTTTTCCTTGTAGTCACCCACCAGAATCTGAAATGTGGACACCTCATGAGAAGTCAAACTCTTTCATTTCTGTTGTGCATGAATGTGATTAATATGTGTCCTTTAATATGCACATACATCTTAACATATCCTGACATAGATTTTTTTATCATACTTCCCACTGACAAAATTGATGATCAGCAGTTCAAAGAATAAAAGAGAGGACAATGAATGCCTGAAATTCCTTCCCTGGGAGAATCTACTACTATGTTTCTTCTGTCAAAGTCACTTGTGTTTTGAATATGAATGGTGGGGATAGAAGCAGAGAAAGAACTGAGCATGATAAAGGAATAGAAATTAGACAAGAGGGTTCTAGGGAGAACACCACATTCAGTCCTAGGAATGTAGGACCAATTATTTGGGAAGTCTTGCAGATTTCCTCACCCTCTACAACATCCACATATTTTTTATTTTCTTTCTTTTACTAAGATTACAGGAGTATCTTAGACTATCCTGGAGATGTTTTCACATTGCATTTGCCTATAAACTCTAGATACACAAGGCTTGTGTGAAATAAATGGAGTATTAAATAATGAACAGCATGCCCCTTCACATGTTCCATTTGCCAACCTGGCCAAGTCACTGTATGAGGGTGAGGTGGTGGGGAAGGCAGTGCCAGAATGTGTTCAAGCTCCACAAAGCCAACTGTTTAAAATGTAAATTGTCACCTGCACAACTGAGTGCTGTCTATAAAAAGCAAGGCATTTTCTACATGAATATCTAGATAAGGATTCCTCAGAATGCTGCTCAAACAAAGGAACATGGCCTGCAACAAAAAGGGTCACTGTTTTATAGTTTGACTGTGAAAATGATATCTCAGGGCAGTCTCCCTTATTAACATGAGTATTTGGGAATGCTACTTATTGGTTTTATGCAGCAAAGTGGAAAACAGAACCTGAGTTAACAGTGGAACACTGGGTTTTTCTCACATGAGAGTTGGCTGATATGTAAAGGTGGGTTTACTTTTCTCAAGGCAACTACGTGAAGGTGTCTTTGCTTTCTTTAAGTCTTCATGTGTGTCTACAGTTCTCAAGTTTCAGTTTCACCAAGACACAGCAAAGGGAACATTAAATTGTGACTGCATGCTAATTATTTTATTGGAATATTGAAGGTACAGTTATGACAACATTGTTCCAGTGACATAACTAGTGTCTTCTCATTCACTTTCTGAAACAAAGAAGAAGGTTAGGGAGAGGAAGTTTATGACTTTGATTTCAACATAGTCTGGGATGATTTCTCACAGTACCCTGGGATTTCAATTATGCTAGAGTTATGGCATTAGATAAGCAATGGACTAAACTACAATCTTCCAGAATTTGAGAATTTATAGTTTTGTATGGACTTATGATCAATGTTCTTAGAAAGATGGCTTTATTCTTGGGGTATCCCTGGAATCAAATTAATTACCTTTTCACTGCTGAGGTACCTTGCTGGTTATGCAAAAAATCTGTCCTGGGAACCTTGTTCAGGCTCCTCTTGTCGGGGCGGGTCTTCCTGGTTTGGAGGAGGGGGGCGCTGCTGGCCTCCCTGAGGAGGTGGGCCTTGCTGGTTTGGAGGTGGAGGGCCCTGTCGGCCTCCCTGTGGTGGTGGGCCTTGTTGGTTTGGAGGAGGAGGAGGAGGAGGATGCCCTCCTGGTGGGGGTGGGCCTTGACGGTTTCCAGGTGGAGGTGGAGGTGGAGGAGGAGGCCCTCCTGGTGGGGGTGGGCCTTGACGGTTTCCAGGTGGAGGTGGAGGTGGAGGAGGAGGCCCTCCTGGTGGGGGTGGGCCTTGACGGTTTCCAGGTGGAGGTGGAGGAGGAGGAGGAGGCCTCCTGGTGGGGGTGGCCTGACGGTTTCCAGTGGAGGGGGGTGGGGGGATGCCCTCCTGGTTGGGGTGGGGCCTGCGGTTTCAGGTGGTAGAGGAGGCAGGAGGATCAGAAACTCAAAGCTGGAGACTGAGGGAGACCCTGTCTCAAGGAGGAGGAGGAGGATGCCCTCCTGGTGGGGGTGGGCCTTGATGTTTTCCGGGTCTAGGATGGCTCTGATTGCCACCCTGTGGGCCTGAGTGTTGAAGAGGATGTTCACCGCCGTCTTGCTGTGGTGGCTGGTCTGGAGACTTTGCATCTTCTCCACTGTTATCCTCACCACCTTCCTCAGAAGCAGGGGGTCTTGAGGGACGTTCTCCTGGGGGTGGTCTGTGAGGGTGAAGACCCTGCCCCTGGTTTTGTTGCTCTGCTTCTGTTTAAATATAGATCATAATAGATGAGCTTACATATTCTCCTCCTGTGTAAACCTCCCTCTCAACTGTGGAATGTTTCATTGGGCCTCTTTCTTACCATGAAGAAATTCTTAAAGTTTATATATATATTTATATATATATATTTATATATTTATATAATATATATATCATATGTTCACTCATATGCCATGACTCTTGGGAAAAAAATATTTATCCTTACATATGTTGTCCAAAAGGTTGTTCTCGGTAGAATTAAGAGGACATTTCTCAAGACTGAAGAGAAGGGAGACTACTTTTCATGGCAATTCTTCCAACTTGGCTGTAAATCGATGACAACCAAGCATTCTGAAAAAATACTATGGTGCTAAAAGTCTTAAAAACACTTAGATAATAAAGAAGGTATATTAGAAAAAAACAGATGTACCACTCAGGATTAAGGGATTATGTTTGTTAATATTCACCAGCCATGGATATACAACTCATGAAAAGCAGAAGGACAGAACCACATTTGTATGTGTTTTTCAAAAAGTCAGAAATCTACAAGAATGAATTTTTTGAGTCGCTTATACTGCCATGGAGGAGTCTAAATGAGTACACTTTCCGTGTGTGCATATTTTCAGCAGATGCTTCTCTCTTGGGAAGAGAAAATTCTCCTTCTTTCTCCCCAGCTGGCTTCCTGGAATCCTAGTGGTTTGTCCTGCTCAAAAGCCCCAGGACCTCTATTTGTGAGTACTCGATATCAGTAGCAAAATGCCTCTCCTTAATTCCTTAATATAAAAACGATGAGATATCACAGAACTGAGTAATTCCAGATCTAAAGGAAATGGAGTTGGTTAACACAGGATAAATTTGTTCTTACCCAATGGCTGGAAGGAAGCGTTGTCAGAGATGGCGTCTTAGAAGTAAGCACAGGAGAAGAGGAAGTTAGCTACAACATTTTCGTGTTGCACAAGTGCATCATAGGAAATGGTATTAAACCCTAATTCACGCATCTAGTATGTTAACTCTTATCCTTAGGTAATACTGAAGAAAAAGTAGAAAAAGTAGACACTGTCAGTTCTATACGTCTATACTCCTCCCCTTCTCCCCTGGGTTAGAATTATATAGTTGTCCTTCCTTGGAATCTGTTCACCATCATTTCTAATATTCATGAACTCTTCTGGGTCTTTTGGTTTCATGTATTTATATAATTTTCTTTCTTTCTTTCTTTTCTTTCTTTCTTTCTTTCTTTCTTTCTTATTTATTTATTTATTTATTTATTTTTTATTATTATTATTATTTTTTTTTTTGGTGTTTTCAAGACAGGGTCTCCCTGTAGCCCCAGCTGTCCTGGAACTCACTCTGTAGACCAGGCTGGCCTTCAACTCACAAAGATCTGTATGTCTCTGCCTCCCGAGTGCTAGGATTAAAGGCATGTGCCACAACGGCGGGCTCAAAATTTCCTTCTTTCCATTATACATCATGAGGCTTATCATTAACGGAAGGAGGAATCCTTACTGATTTAATAAGCACATTGAATATTGAATTTAAATAATTAAAAAGGGAAGCTGTGCACAGAAAAATGGTTTGATGTGCTTCCTATGGCCCAGACGTCCCTGTGCCATGTCCTCCCCCAGTTCATACCTTCATCTGAGCTCCATGCTGAGCTCAGGGCCAGCAGGGCTGCTGTCAGCAGGACCACCAGCATCTTGGAGGCTCTGGGGTTGCTCCCAAGTCTGTACTGAGGGAAGCAGACCTGTATCTTTATAAAGAGGAACAGAACAAAGCCAGCTTTGAGCTTCCACTGGGTGACCTCACACCCCACAGGTGGATGACTTGCATCTCTGACTTTTCCTTAGGACTTCAGCCAAGCTGAGGAAGTTTTCAGTATGTCAGTTTCAAATATTACAGCATGTTCTTTTTTACTAAGATCAAATAACAATTTCAAAGCCATAAGGCCAAATGCCATTAATTAAGCTCTAGTTTGTTTCAGGTAACTAAGACTTATTGGGTTGATGATTTCTATGGGAGGTTTTGTTTTTACACATATGCATATTTGCCTCAGCATTCTTCACATTATTTGGACTAAAAAATGTTTAGTAAGTCTGTGATCATGTACAAAACTCTATCAATCATGGTGTATGTGTCACTAGGTATAACATGTAACTGAATGTTTTGCTTCCATCTATAATGAGTTAGGACATTCACCGGGGATGCACAGAAAATAAGACAAGTAAGAATGAGAGCCCACTCAGGAAATTTGTTCTTAACTTCCTATATCCAGCTTTAACTAGACAAACTATATAGCATCACAGAAATCAAAACTCAGACATTCTGCTCTTCTTTGTGTACTAACACTGTAGTGAAAAAAAGGTTGTAGAAAGGTCAGGGGAAGAGAACATTTTGGGCAGGTGGTTCCTACACAAACCTCAGAATATCATGCTTCTCTGAGCATATGTTTACTTCTCCCTTAAAAATTAATAAAAAAAATGAACCCTAAACCCAACAGGAAAAAACATCAGGTCAGAGATCAATGAAATAGAAACAAAGAAAACAATACAAATAATCAATGAATACACCTCCCCTTCCTCTCAAAATAAATGGCTGCCTAGAAACTCAACTGTAAAATAACACACGAGTATGGTACACATGGAGGTACTTTCTGTGCTGCACCTTGTTGTGGACCAATCAATCAATGTGCCTTTAAAAGAAGGGAAACATTTATAAATTTGGAATTCAATCAGTTATCACAGAAGTGTCAAGTTGTACATTTACTGTGTGTAAAACATAGACAATTTTAAAATAAGCACGTCTTTGAAATAATTAAAAAAGCAAATATTTAGTTTATCCACATCATATTCTGAATCAGGATTCCTTCCCACTTTTAAAAACTTCTGCTTACATACATGATACTTTAGGCAACAATATACTCATTTTGTAGGAAAACCTTTTAAATTACATTATGTATAAGATTAAGAAACACCATTGCTTCATTTTATAAAGCAATTACACAACTCTTAATGTGCGTTAACAAGAACTTTGCAGCAAAGTTCAGAAATCACTCCTCCTCCTCCTCCCCCTCAGGCGGCGCTAGCGGAGGCCCCGGGACCCGCGGAAGCCAGCATGCTGGAGAAGCTGGAGTTCGAGGAGGAAGAAGACTCAGAAAGTGGCGTTTACATGCGATTCATGAGGTCACACAAGTGTTATGACATCGTTCCAACCAGTTCGAAGCTTGTTGTCTTTGACACCACGTTACAAGTCAAAAAGGCCTTCTTCGCCTTGGTAGCCAACGGGGTCCGTGCAGCACCGCTGTGGGAGAGTAAAAAGCAGAGCTTTGTAGGAATGCTCACAATTACAGATTTCATAAATATACTACAGAGATTCTATAAATAGCCTATGGTACAGATTTATGAATTAGAGGAACATAAGATTGAAACATGGCGGGAGCTGTATTTACAAGAAACCTTGAAGCCTTCAGTGAATATATCTCCAGATGCAAGCCTCTTCGATGTTGTGTACTCGTTGATCAAAAATAAAATCCACAGATTGCCAGCTATTGACCCCATCAGTGGGAATGCACTTTATATACTAACTCACAAAAGAATCTTCAAATTCCTCCAGCTTTTTATGTCTGATATGCCAAAGCCTGCCTTCATGAAGCAGAACCTGGATGAGCTTGGAATAGGAACGTACCACAACATCGCCTTCATTCACCCGGACACTCCCATCATCAAAGCCTTGAACATCTTCGTGGAGAGGCGGATATCAGCGCTGTTTGTGGTGGATGAGTCAGGAAAGGTTGTAGATATTTATTCCAAGTTTGATGTAATTAACCTTGCTGACAAGAAAACATACAATAACCTAGACATCACGGTGACTCAGGCCCTGCAGCACCGCTCACAGTATTTTGAAGGCGTCGTGAAGTGCAGTAAGCTGGAAACACTGGAGTCTATCGAGGACAGGATAGTCAGAGCCGAGGTCCATCGGCTGGTGGTGGTAAATGAAGCTGACAGCATCGTAGGCATCATCTCCCTGTTCGACATCCTACAAGCCCTAATCCTCACACCAGCAGGTGCCAAACAGAAGGAGACGGAGACTGAATGACCCTCATGAATGTAGACGCCCTCATGGGAGAACTTGAACAAAGTTTTGGGGTCACGTTTGCCTCATGAACACTGGCTGCATTGAAGAGTATCAGTGGCTAAGAATGTATATCAGGGTTTAGTGATGGGTATTTTTCCAGTGATGTAAGCATAGAAAAAGATTTTTATGTGCTTCAAGATTCAGGCTTATGTTCAAAGACTGTTTTCAGACCTACATCTGAAGGATGTTAAATGCTGTTTGTCATTAAAGTGCACTGTGTCCTGAAATTATTGTTACTTTTCATTTCAAAGAATTCACTGGGACGGAACAGGTGACATAAGGTGAGTGCACGGCATGTTCAGATCACAGTGCCTTATGTCCAAATACAGCAATAGTCATCGCTCCTGCCCACCCCGCCCGTGAGCACACTCGTGGAGAGACACCGAGCTTGAATGTGGAAGTCTTCGAACCTCTCCCCAAATCAGTTTCGTCTCATTAGATCTATTGAAAAGTTGTGCTTTGAATATAAACGAGCCCTTTACAACTTAGGAATGACACTTGTGTGTTCTAAGTGTCTTGTTCTGAGCTACCATGTCCACAAGGCTGGCTTTACAGCAGTGTTATTTATTTTTTTACACAGAATCTTTTGGTGAATGAACTTAGCCAAATCCATGAATAAGCTCTTGGTTGTTCTCTTAAATGGAAAAATCTCTCATTATTTTAAGTTTGGATTTGGAAAGATTATGACTTCCAAAACAGCCACCATTGGATTTTTAAAACATTTGTGGGAGCAGGCCTGTCAGTCAGGGAGAAAAGTGCCAGGAAGACTTCTGTTACTTCTTGTGTATTGAAATGTAAACTCATGATGTTTGTGTGACTGCTGACGAGAAGTTTGTAAATTTTATTGTGGCATAAACAGTATTGTCAAGCAGTTGAAGGGAAATACTTCCCTGTTTAAGTGCTCTGAAGGTGTAAGCTCTGTACATATATGTGTGTATATATGAGCAGAGTTTGGGGTTTTGTTTTGGGTTTTTTTTTCCATATTGAAAATTAAAATAAATCCTATCTACCAGCTAAAAAAAAAAAAAAAA
>VZQC01015628.1:1043415-1113645 GCA_009823505.1 Rhizomys pruinosus
AAAAAAAAAAAAAAAAAAAAAAAGAACAACTCCAAATCAATAGTATTCATGATGAAAAGGGAAACATCTCAACAGACAAAGAAAAGATCCAGACAATGATATGAGAATACTTCAAAAACCTATACTATAGTAAATTTGAAACCTATGAGAAATGGATGAATATCTGAAATCCTGGGAATCAACAAAGCTTAACCAAGAGGAGGTTGATGGTTTAAACAGACTTGTAATATTTGAGGAAATTAAAGATGTAATAAAAAACCTCCCAACTAAAAAAATCCCAGGCCCAGATGGTTTCAAAGCAGGATTCTATAAAACATTTAAAGAAGTCTTACAACCCTTACTACTCAAACTGTTCAGAAGGATACAAACAGAGGGAAATCTCCCAGTTTCCTTTTATGAAGACAGCATCACTCTAATACCCAAACCAGGAAAAGACACAACTAAAAAAAGAAAATTATATACCCATCTCAATTATATAACCATCTCATTAATGAACATGGATGCAAAAATTCTCAAGAACTACTTGCAAATCTCATACAGACCCACATGAAAAAGATCATCCATCATGATCAAGTTGGATTCATACCAGAGATGCAGGCATGGTTCAACAATAAATACCATAAAACACATAAATGGACTGAAAGACAAAAACCATATGATCATCTCAATTGATGCAGAAAAGGCCTTTGACAAGATCCAGCATCCCTTCATGTTTAAAGTTCTAGAGGGAATTGGACTGAAGGGATCATTCCTCAACATAATCAAAGCCATATACAGTAAACCCACTGCCAACATCATTCTAAATGGAGAAAAATTAGAAGCATTCCCCTTAAAGGTAGGAACTTGCCAAGGCTACCCTCTCTCACCACTCCTATTCAATATAGTGCTTGAAACGTTTTCTAGGGCAATAAGGCAAGAAAGTAAATTAAAGGAGTACTAATTGGGAAGGAGGAAGTAGAACTATTCTCTTTTGCAGATAAAATAGTTTACCGAAGGAATGCTAAAAACACCAGAAAACTCGTAGAAATAATTAATAGTTTAAGTAAAGTGGAGGGATACAAAATTAACCTAGAAAAATCAGTAGCCTCTATAATGAGTCCTAATGAAACTTATACCTTCTAGGTGCCACAAAGGTTTTGATATGAGAGACTTTCTTGCCTTCTCCCCCATAGAACAAGGAGAAATATGACGATGAGGTCGTTCTCCAACTGTAAATTGGGGACAACTATTATAGAGGTAATCTCTTATAAAACCGGTAAAAATGTCTTCTTTAATTGACTAATAGACATAAGAACTGTGAAAAGGATTATACTCTGTTCAGAACCAAATATAATACTAAAGTCCTTGGGCTATGCACTTAGGCAAAGTATATTAATGCAGGAGCTCTGACATCAGCAATGGATTGTTCTACCAGGGGGATGTTGGCCAGGGGATCCAAGGCCCCACAAAAGGTAAGGGCTTCTTGCCCCTAAGTTGGGATACCTGCAGGAGGAGAGGCGATAAGACCCTGCTGCCGAAGACCTGACGTTAACATGGGAGGGATGTATTGAGACCACACATGCAAGTGTACAGATGGCCTCTGGAATGCCAGAGAGTGTTACCAAAGGCCACTAAACCAATAAAGCAAATATGGGTCTTCCTGAGTCAAGCAAGACTCCACCGTCAGCACCAGCTACACCTCACCTGCCTGGAAATACTGTGCAGCAGAGGCAGCCATGTGCCTGTATATCCCCAATCTAATTGGCTATTGGCTCTCTCCTTGGAGGAATAACCCATGGCTGATGCCACAAGCTTACATCCTCTACAGGTTAGGAGATGTTATAAGCCACAGTAAGACCCTGTCATATTTAACAGGGGGGAAAAATGTAATTCATGGATTAACATATCATCCAAACATATGTGTCTATGTCAAAGTAACCTACCATAACTATTAGTGCTGCTTAAATACCTATATATCTAATTGCTTGTGCTTCATTAGTAGGATCGAAAGGTTACTCCTGGACAAACTGTCAGCCCATGAAAGGAAACAGCCAGAATTGACCAGAGTCCAAGTCAACAGCTCCAGAGAGAGTGGACTGTTTTACTTCTCATCCACCTGTGCCCCTTTTCTAAGCCTAGGGAACAATCTGCGGAAGAGGGGGTGTGGTAGAATGTAAAGGCTCCAATTCGGGTGAATGGTGAAACTACAGTGATGTAGTCTGGACACTCATTTGATCAACTTGATTGGACAAACAACCTGTCACCCCCCACTGGATGGTGGGGCTGTGGGGGTTTGGGCACAACAGCCTGCAGATTGGTTTTGCACGAAGGATGCTTGTACTCATGAATTATCACTTATAGCTAAAAAAGGAAAAAAAAAAACTGAGAGAAAGATGCAGGACAGTTATGGCAGAATACATGATCTGGGATGGGGGGGGGTGGGGGGGAAGGGAAAGGGAAATATGCCTGATCTGAATTGGAAAATGAAGTACGAAATGCGCAAAGCATCAATAAAAATTTAAAAAAAAAAAAGAAAAAACAGTAGCCTTTCTTTACACCAACAATAAAGCAATTGGAGAAGGACTATAAGGAGAACTTCCCCCTCACAATAGCCTCAAAAAAGTAAAAAGTAAAAGAAGTGAAAAGTAAAACAAACCTAACAAAAGACACTAATGATCTCTAAAACAAAAAATTTAAAACAGAGGGCCTGGAGAGATGGCCTAGCCGTTATGAGTGCCAACTACTCTTGCAGAGGACATGGGTTTGATCCCCAGCACCCACATGGCGGCTGAGAACTGTTTTTAACTCCAGTTCCAGGGGAATCTGATACCCTCTTCTGACCTCTGCCACATTGCACAACACAGGTGCACAAACCTGCATGAAGACAGTACATTCATACACATAAAAATAATAAAGTAAAAAAATTAAAACCCTGAGGAAGGAGACTGAAGATGACATCAGAAGATGGAAAGACCTCCCACGCTCATGGATTGGAACAATTAATATAAGAAAAATGTCCATAAACATTTAGGATTGTGAAGTATTCATGGTTAATTTTTCTTTGATAAGGATGTAATGGCCCTATTTGTCTCTTCTTATTAATTTTACTCTGAGGTTTATTTTGTCTGATATTAGAATAGCCACTCCTTGTTTCTTGATACCATTTGCTTGGATTTTTTTTCCATTCTTTCATTCCAAGGTGTTGTCTGTCCTTGAGGGTGAGATGGGTTTCTTGTAGACAACATATAGAAAGATTCTGTTTCCTAATCTATTCTCCTAGTCTATATCTTTTGACTGGGGAAGATAGATGTCTCCAGAAGGAGGTGGAAATAACTATAGTAATCACAGGATGAAATGAAAAAGGAAATGTCTATACCCAAATTAATATACGGATTCAATGCAATCCCAATCAAAATCCCCACGAGTTTCTTCACAGCCTTGGAAAAACAATCCTTAAATTCATATGGAAAAACAAAAGACCCCAAATAGCTAAAGCAACCCTGAGTGAAAACTGAAATATAGGGGGGGGGATTACTTTGCCAGGATTCAAGCTATTTTACAGGGTTATAGTCATAAAGACAGTCTGGTACTGGCGCAAAAACAGACGTGTTGACCAATGGAACAAAACTGAAGATTCAAAATTGAGCTCATACAATTTCAACCACCTCATATTTGATGAAGAGGCCAAAAAAGCTCAATGGAGAAAAGATAGCATCTTCAGCAAATGGTGCTGGCAAAACCAGATCATCATTTGTAGAAAAACAAAATTAAACCCCTACCTCTCACCCTGTACAAAAATCAACTCAGAGTGGATCAAAGTTCTCAACATGGAATCTGAAACCCTGAAGGTGATTGAAGAAAAAGTTGACAGCAATCTACAAGACATAGGTGTAGGAAAAGACTTTCTAAATGAAACAGCAGCTGCACAGGAAATAAGGTCAACGGTCGACAAATGGGACCTCATGAAACTCAAAAGCTTCTGTATAGCAAAAGAAACAATCAAGAAAGTGAAGAGAAAATCCACAGAGTGGGAGAAACCCTTCACCAGTAATACATCTGATAGAGCATTAACATTCAGAATATATAGACTACTCAAAAAAATCAAAGAGGAAAACCAATGATCTACTCAAAAGATGGAGTAAATACCTGAACAGAGAGTTCACCAGTCAGGAGGTAAAGATTGTTGAGAAACATCTTAAAAAGTGTTCAACATCTGCTAGGCATGGTGGCACATGCCATTAATCCCAGCACTTGGAAGGCAGAGGCAGGTGGATCCCTGTGAGTTAAAGGCCAGCCTGGTCTACAGAGTGAGTTCCAGGACAGCTGGGGCTACAAGGAGACCCTTTTTTAAAAAAAAAAAAAAAAAAAAAAAAGGTGTTCAACATTGTTAATAATTAAGGAAATGCAAATTAAAACCACTCTAAAATATCTCACTCAGATAAGACTGGTTAAGTTCAAGAAAACAAAAAACACCAAAGGCTGGAGAGGTTGTGGGGAAAGGGGAACACTCATCCCCTGCTGGTGAAAATGTAAACTTTTACAACCAATATGGGAAGCAGTGTGAAGAACCATTAAAGGACTCAAAACAAGCCTACCACCTGACCCAGTCATACCACTCCTGGGTATATTTCCAAAAGACTCATCCTACAGAAAGCGTACATGTACATCTCTGTTAATTGCCACTCACTTTCCAATAGTGAAATGCTGGAAGCAACCCAAATGCTCCTCAACTGAGGAACCTGCAAATGGCTGGTCCTGACAAGGTGGGCTATTTCAGATTTGGATTCAGTGAGAAGGAACAGGGGAGAAAATTGGGTAGATTTTTCCACGTGTGGGCAGTTTCAGATGTGGCAGTTCTGGTGGCAGTCAGCCTTGTCCTTGGCTTGGTGGGTCCTGGCATGGAGCAGCCAATTTTGTCAAATATCATGGAGCTTAAGCCTTATTCTTGACCTTCGTCAGATTCAGCAATGTGTGAAAGAAATTATTGTGTTACAAAAGAAAAATATCACCTATGAAATCACCAGATACAATATAAACAATTATGGAGGGAACACTGTCAGTTGTTGGTACTTCAGAAAGTGTCACCTGCGCAGGCACCTGCACTTTTTGAGGCAAAGGAGACCTTGTCTCAAAGAAGACTGAAAATATGTTATGCTGGGATTAAAAATAAGCAGTGTACAGCAAGCTCTTAGGGACTTGAAAGTTATTAGGCTGTGGCAGTTGTCAAGCAATGGAATTTACATAAGATGCGGCTGTAACTTTTCTGATGGTATACATATAGGAATCATATATCATAGCACAAATATATTTGTGTATCCCTATTTATTACTGCATTATTCAAAAACATGCAACCCACTTATTTGGTTTTTTTTTTGTTGATGTTCTTTTTGAGACAGGGTCTCCCTGTAAGCCCAGCTGTCCTGGAACTCCCTATGTAGACTAGGCTGGCCTTGAAATCACATAAATCCACCTGACTCTGCCTCCCGAGTGCTGGGATTAAAGGCATGCACCACCACGCCCAGCCAGCAACCCACTTATACGGACATTATATTTCTAGATTTTGTGGAATATTAATATGGATTTTCATAAAGTCTCTTCCAGTTTATGATTCCAAATTACTCTGAAACAATTTCTATGTCCACTTCCTCCTCAACACCTATTATTTATTGCTTGTTTCATGAGAGCCATCTTAATTAATGTTAAAGAGAAAATGTATTTTCTATGTGGGCTAAGGATGATGACATCTTCAAATATTTATTAGTGATTTGTAATTTTCCCTTCAGGATTGTCATGTTTTAATTTATTGATTGTGTAAATCTTGTTTTGTGTTTAACCTTTTGAGATCTATTTACATTCAGGATAATAGTCTCATGTATAGGTCATAAATAATTTTTCCCATTCTGCAGATTATTTCATTTGCTGTCAAATATATTTTTTAATTTCATGTAATCTGATCTCTCAATTGGGAGTTTTATTTCCCAAAGTATTAGAATTCCTTTTTTTAAAAAATAATTTTGATGAATATGAGTGTGTTGCCTGCATATATGTAAGTGCAGATGTGTCATTCAGTGCCCACTGAGGCCAGAAGAGGGCATGGGACGCCTTGGAAATGGAGTTATGGACAATTGCTACCTGTCATGTGGGTGCTGGGATTCAAACCTGGACCCTCTGCAAGACCAGCCAGTGCTCTTAACCACTGAGCCATCTCTTCAGGCCTAGAATACTTTTAGAATGTCCTTTGCATATTTATCTTGATATGTTTTCTCCACATTTTCTTCTAGAAGTTTTAGAGCTTTTGGTCCCTCATTACAGTATTTTTTTTTTCACTTTCTTTTTTGTATTTTTGAGATTTTGTCTCCCTGTAACCCCAATTAGTGTGGAACACATTATGTAGACCAGGCTAACTTGGATTTCACAGAGATCTGCCTGCCTCTGCTTCCTGAGTGCTGAGTTTAAAACCATGCACCACCAGGCCTGGGACAACACTCTGTTATTTATCAAGTTTGAATTGATTTCTGCTCAGGTTAGCGGATGGTCTATTTTCATTTTATAAATATGGATATCCAATATTCTCAGCCTGATTCATTAAAGACATTGTGTTTCCTTTAAAAAAAACATTGTTTTTATGTGTATGAGTGTATTGCCTCCATGATATAATTGTGCCTGTGTCATGGAATGTCCCCTGAGTTCAGAAGAAGTTGTGCGATATCCTGGAACAGGAGTTATGGACAGATATTAGCCACCATTTGGGTGCTGGGACTCAAACCCAGTTCCTCTGCAAGAGCAGCCAGTGCTTACCCACTGAGCCACCTCTCCAGGTCTAAGATATTGCTTTTTGTACTTTTGTTAATAGGTAGGTGACAGTGTTTGCATGGATTCAAATTTATGTCCCATGCTTAATTCCATTGGTTCAAGTATTTGTATTTTTGCAACTCCCATTCTGTTTTTCTTATTCCACCTCTTTCATATATCTTGAGAGGTGTATTGTGTAATCCGCGACATCAGTCTTTATGCTTCTATTGATATTTATATTAAAAACAGACAAGTCCTGTGCCATTGCATTCTGTTTACTTTCATACAACCACATCAATCAAAATATTAGGAATATAGCTATTCTATCGAATCTATTTAGATATTTTATTTTCTTATTTCATGAGCAATAAAACATAAAAACTATTTATATTCCATTGATACTAAATAATGCTAGAAATAAGGTAGAAATCCATGTGGAAAGGCATGCTTTCAATATATATATATATATATATATATATATATATTATATACTATTTCTCTTTTTTCCCAAGAGACTTGAACATCCTCAACATCTAAACATTGTCCTGGATCCAGTTTTCATAAGCGCGCTGGTGAATAGTCTATTTCTTATGTACATTTAGGGATCTTACTAAATGATATTTGTTTAATGTTAACCAGAAAAATAAACTCCACCACTCAGGACAAAAAGTAAAACATATCTTACCCAGCATGATTTCCAGCCCCATTTACTCTTTTTTTTTTTTTTTTTTTTTATATATATATATATAGTCTGTTGGTGCTTTAATCACACCTGGCCACAATCCAAGAGATGTTCTTCCCTCCTTGGACCAGGCTCACAACTTTACAAGCCTGTAAGCCTTGGAACTGTCCCAGGCCAGCAGGCTTACAATTCCAGGTTGAGCTCTGGCAAGGTGGAGGGAGGGAACCGCAAGAATTCACCCGGAGACAAAGGAAACATAGAGAGAGGCTGGGAAAAAGACTCAGTTTTATTTATGCCAGCAATGTGTTTATATATTAAAGCTACTGTTCTCTGGGCAAGGAAGTGGGGGTGGGGTGGGCAGAAGGGTGTGAATGAGAAGAAGGGGAGGGTGAACCATCTTCGTTCCTACCTGGGGCAGCAGAGCTCTTGTTTGTGTAAGCAGTAAAATAGAGGTGTGACATTTTGCTCAATATCTAGAAGGATGAGGCCATCAGGGTATGGAACTTTGCAGAGATAGGCAAGGCAGGAAACATTGAGATATCCCGACCTCATGGAGCTACAGATAACTCACCGAGGCAACTTAAATGCCCACAGAGATATTCTATAACTCACGGAAGCCCTGGGACAGACTTTGAAGGCCCTACCTCAAGCCAGACAAAGTCTTATTCCTACACTACATCGATTTCATTTATTTATCATTTCCTTATAAGATGCAAAATTATATTTTGTGACTCTTACAAATATTCATGCAGCTAAACATTCCTGCAATTAATATTTCCATTTCTTTGTATCCTTTTTACTCCTGCAAAAAAAAAAGGATCAAGATGAAAGCCATATAGACAATTTTCAAAACGGGGAGCATTTTGAAACACTTGTTGCTCAAGTGTTTTTACTCATTTCTGTTTTTATTTCCACTCCTTTGCCCTCTATGATAAATCTCTTGTAATCAATTCACTGGCCTTCAACATTTTCTCTATATATTTTCACATTTGGACTGTGATGTATTTTGGTGTAGTTCGTATTGCATTCCTTTTGGCCTTTGAATAGTCAAAGTTTGTGTCTCCTCAAAGTCCAGGATTGTAAATCTGAATCCAAATAGGAGATCATATGGAAGAATATGACTTGCAAATTAATTCAAGTTAGACTTTTCCATGCCAATGAGACCTTGGGCTGACATAATGTCCCAATAAGGAGATACATATAGCTTTCTGCTGCCTATGTTAAAAATGACAAAAATTGATATTGCTCTTCAACTTCCACACCACTGAACTATAAGAAAACTGAGTTATGAATTTAAGTGGCCTGGTCTTTGGTAATCAATCAGTTGCAAATTGCAAACTGGTAGAAATGTTGGAGATTGCATATTTTAACAAACATGTCTTTTGATGAAGTTGAAATTTTCCAGTCTCCATCTCTCCTAGCTATCTGTCATGCCTGCCCTAGTTTTCCTCACCTGGTAAAATGCAGACTTCATAATATCAATAATTTAAGGATTCTTTAATTTTTGAACAGAGATCTTTGAAATGTTGTGGCCCTATCTACCTCACTCAAAATGTCTGTCTCTTTTACTTTCCTTTCATACCAGCCAAGATTAGCAATATAGTAATAAGTTCCTTGCTTGTCTTCAAAGTGACAATGGAGGTATCAGGCTCCCTTATGACTTAGACAGTCCACTTCTGTTTTAAAATCTCTCTCCATGCCAACTTCTTTCATGCTCACTGACTCTTCATGAAGATAGCCTTTTATCAGTTATCACAAGAACTGTGTTCTGTTTAGACTATTGGGACAAGTATTCGTCATGTTCAACATTTAACAAGGATTTTCCTTGTTCTTGACAGCTATTGACCTTTATCTCTGTATTTCTGGCATGCCTAGATTTTGGTACAAGAATTTTGAGACATCTGCAGACATTGCTTGCTTATCTGCATCTGTGTTACTTCACTTAGTATACAAGTTTTCTAGTTCTATTTATGTTCAAATTTTATCTTTTATTAGTGCTGAGTAGAACTCATCTGTGTAATACATCACATATTCATTATTCACCAGTAGAGTGGCAGGGGGTTTCCATTTCTTAGCTGTTGTGAAATGACAAGCAAAGAACAGAGATGTGCAGGCATATTTACCATAATATGACTCCTTTGGATATAGGCTGATGGGTGCTATAAACTGATTATATGCTAGGTTCATTTTTAGTTTTTAACTGTTCTCAATACTACTTTCCATAGTGGTTGCAAGAGTTTGCATTCCTACCAGTAGTGACTGAATGTTCAGCTTTCTCCACATGCTCACCACCATTTGGTGTCTTTTGTTCCTTGATTTTAGCTAATCTGACTGGGGTAACAGCAAATCTTAAAAAGGATTTTGATTTTCATTTCTCTATTACTGGGGATATGAAGCACATTGTAATGTGTTCCTTATCCATTTTTATTTCTTCATTTGAGAACTCTCTGTTCAGATCCTTAGGGCATCATTTTATTGGTTCATTGATTTTCTTGTATCTTTGCTTTGTGAGTTCTTTATATATTTTGGCTATTACTCCTCTGTTGTGTGTATAACAAGTTATGGTTTTCTCCCACTCAGTGGGTTTTCTCTTCTCTTCCTTTTTGTTTCTTTTGCAGTATAGAAGCTTATTAGTGTAATGAGGTCAAAGTTAGTGATTTTTGTCTTTAATTATTGAGCAGCTGATGTCTGATTCAGAAATTCCTTCCATAAACCTATAACTAGTTCAAACAGCTTCAGATTTGAAGGTTTTCTATTGAGGTGTTTGAGGGATTTGGAGTTAACTTTTGTGTAGAGTGAAAGATAATGTTCAAGTTTCATTCCTCCACAGGATTAAGATCCAGTTTTGCTAGCACCATTTATTGAAGGTGCTTTCTTACCTCCACTGTGTGTTATTGGCCACTTTGTCAACTACCAGGTAGCTGAAATTGCATGTATTTATATTAGGGTCTTCCTTTTTTTTTCTAATTATCGTCATGTCTGTTTCTGTGCCAGCCCTATGCTGTTTTTATGACTATAGCTCTGTAATATGCTTTGAGTTCTGGTGTGAGGATTTCTACTTCCACACCCAACATTTCTCTTTTTCTGCAAGATAAATTGGGATACTTTTGGTTCTGTATGACTTTTAGCATTTTTCTTTCTTTTCTTTCACATAAATTTATTTTTTTTAACAAATCTAGACCCGTGTTCCCACCTATTCCCTCACCACGCCAGAGCTCATGCATTCTGCCAAACATGCTTTTCATCTCTTTCTCAGTCTTTCTCAATATTCTCCATGAGGAAGTTGACTGTTTTGAGCAGAAGTTCACTGTTTCAGTCAGTTCTTTGATGCAGTATTTTCTGTTGTTGTTGTTGTTTCCAAAATGCATTATGTCCAACTGCTTTGTACAGAAGCTCAGGGGGCCCTACACAAGAAATACTTACAACTGGGTAATTGGCACTAGCATCCACAGATGAGGGATACCATTCGTCGTTTGTTTTTCTGGGACTGTGTTACTTCACTCAGCATGATGTCCTCTAGCTCCAGCCATTTTCCTGCAAAGCTCGTGATGTCGTCTTTCTTTACTGCTGCATAGAACTCCATTGTGTAGATGTACCACATTTTCTCTATCCATTCGTCAGTTGAGGGGCATTTAGGTTGGTTCCAGCTCTTTGCTATTGTGAAGAGAGCTGAAATAAACATGGCCGTGCATGTATCTCTGTGGTGGCGTAAGTCTTGAGGGTACATGCCCAGGAGTGGTATGGCTGGGTCGGGTGGCAAGTTCATTCCAAGTCTTCCAAGGGTTCTCCACACTGCTTTCCATAGTGGCTGTACGAGTTTACATTCCCACCAGCAGTGGATGAGTGTTCCCCTTTCCCCACAACCTCTCCAGCACTTGGTATCATTTGTTTTCTTGATCCTAGCCAGTCTTACTGGAGTAAGATGATATCTTAAAGTGGTTTTGATTTGCATTTCCTTAATGATTAGTGATGTTGAGCAGTTCTTGAGGTGTTTCTCAGACATCTCTAATTCCTCGCTTGTGAAGTCTCTGTTCAGTTCTTTGCTCCATCTATTGAGCGGGTCGTTTGTTTTCTTTTTTCTTTGTTTTTTGAGTAGTTTATATATTCTGGAAATCAATGCTTTGTCAGATGTATCTGCAGTGAAGGTTTCCTCCCACTCTGTGGGATTTCTCTTCACTTCCTTGATTGTTTCTTTTGATGTACAGAAGCTTTTGAGTTTGATGAGGTCCCATTTGTCAATTGTCGACCTTAATTCTTGTGCAGCTGCTGTCTGATTTAGGAAGTCTTTTCCTACGCCTATGTCTTGTAGTCTGCTGCCAACTTTTTCTTCTATCACCTTCAGAGTTTGGGGTTTCACGTTGAGGTCTTTAATCCATCTGGAGTTGACTTTTGTACAGGGTGAGAGGTAGGGGTTTAATTTCATTCTTCTACAAGTGGTGATCCAGTTTTGCCAACACCACTTGCTGAAGATGCTGTCTTTTCTCCATTGTGGTTTCTTGGCCCCCTTGTCAAATATGAGATGGCTGAAATTGTATGTGCTCAGATTTGGATCTTCGGTTTTGTTCCATTGGTCAACAGGTCTGTTTTTGTGCCAGTACCAGGCTGTTTTTATGACTATAGCCCTGTAGTATAGTTTAAAATCTGGTATAGAGATCCCTCCTGTGTAGCTCTTTTCACTCAGGATTGATTTGGCTATTCGGGGTCTTTTGTTTTTCCAAATGAATTTAAGAACTTTTGTTTCCAAGCCTGTGAAGAAACTCTTGGGGATTTTGATTGGGATTGCATTAAATCTATACAAGAGTTTTGGTAAAATGGACATTTTTACAATGTTAATTTTCCCAATCCATGAGCATGGGAGGTTTTTCCATCTTCTGAGGTCTTCTTCAATTTCTTTCTTTAAGGGTTTAAAATTTTTGTTGTAGAGGTCTTTGGTGTCTTTGGTTAGGTTTGTTCCTAGGTATCTTATTGTTTTTGAGGCTATTGTGAGTGGGAAGGTCTCTTTGAATTCTTTCTCCAGTTGCTTGTTCTTGGTGTAAAGAAAGGCCATTGATTTTCTAAGGTTAATTTTGTATCCTGCCACTTTGCTGAAGCTGTTAATCGTTTCTAGGAGTTTTCTGGTGGAGTTTTTTGCATCCCTTAAGTAAACAATCATATCATCAGCAAATAGGGATAGTTTGACTTCCTCTTTTCCAATTAGTACTCCTTTAATATCCTTTTCTTGCCTTATTGCTCTAGCAAGTGTTTCAAGCACTATATTGAAGAGGAGTGGTGATAGGGGGCAGCCTTGCCGAGTTCCTACCTTTAAAGGGAATGTTTCTGTCATTTCCCCATTTAGGATGATATTGGCTGTGGGTTTCCTGTATATGGCTTTGATTACATTGAGGAATGATCCCTCCAATCCAATTCCTTCTAGGACTTTAAGCATGAAGGGATGCTGGATTTTGTCAAAGGCTTTTTCAGCATCAATTGAGATGATGGTGTGGTTTTTGTCTTTGATTCCGTTTATGTGTTTGATGATGTTTATTGATTTTCGTATGTTGAACCATCCCTGCATCTCTGGTATGAATCCAACTTGGTCATGATGGATGATCTTCTTGATGTGGGTCTGTATGCGATTTGCCAGTATTCTGTTTAGAATTTTGGCATCTGTGTTCATGAGGGAGATGGGTCTATAATTCTCCTTTTTAGTTGTATCTTTGCCTGGTTTTGGTAATAGAGTGATGTTGGCTTCATAGAAGGAATTTGGGAGAGTTCCCTCTGATTGTATACTTCTAAACAGTTTCAGAAATAATGGTTGTAGGTCTTTTTGAAATGTTTTATAGAATTCTGCTGTGAAACCGTCTGGGCCTGGGCTTTTTTTAGTTGGGAGGCTTCTTACTACATCCTCTATTTCTTCATATGTTATGGGTCTGTTTAAGCTGCTGGTCTCCTCTTGGCCAAGCTTTGGTGATTCCCAAGATTTCAGATATTCATCCATTTCTTCTAGATTTTCAAACTTGGTAGAATATAGGTTCTTGTAATATTCCCATATAATTTTCTTGATCTTTTCCTTGTCCGTTGTGATATTTCCCTTTTCATCACAGATTGTATTGATTTGGAGTTGTTCCTTCTTTCTTTTTGTTAACTGGGCTAGAGGTCTGTCTATCTTGTTTATTCTTTCAAAGAACCAACTTTTGGCTTCATTGATTTTTTGTATTGTTTTCTTTGTTTCTATTTCATTGATTTCTGCTCTGATTTTTGTTATTTCTTCCTGTCTGTTGCGTTTAGGGTTCATCTGTTGTTGCCTCTCAAGTGCTTTTAGCTGTAGTGTTAGATCATTCACTTGTGCTCTTTCTGTTTTTCTAATGTAGGCACCCAGGGCTATAAATTTCCCTCTTAGGACTGCTTTTAAGGTATCCCATAAGTTTTGTTGTGTTGTATTGTCATTGTCATTCAGTTCCAGGAATGTTTTTATTTCTTTCTTTATCTCTTCCTTGACCCATTCATTATTCAAGAGTGTGTTGTTTAGTCTCCATGTGTTCTTGTAGGCAGGAGGGCTTGTCCTGGTGTTGATGTTGAGCTTCATTGCACTGTGGTCTGACAGGATGCATGAAATTATTTCAATCTTTTTGTATTTGTAGAGGTTTCTTCTGTGTCCCAGGATGTGGTCGATTTTGGAGAATGTTCCGTGGGGTGCTGAGTAGAAAGTGTATTCTCTGGTATTAGGATGGAATGTTCGGTAGAGGTCTATGAGGTCCATTTGGTGTATCATATCGTTCAGTTCAGATGTCTCTCTGTTTATTTTTTGTCCTGTTGACCTATCCAAAGGACTCAGTGGGGTATTGAAATCTCCCACTATGAGTGTGCTGGGGTTAGTCTGTGACTTGTGGTCCTGGAGAATTGTCTTTATAAAGTTTGGTGCACCAGAATTTGGGGCATATATATTCATAATTGTGAAATCTTCTTGGTGGATTGTTCCTTTGATGAAAATGTAATGGCCTTCTTTGTCTCTTCTGATTTCTTTTACTTTGAAGTCTATTTTATCCGATATTAAAATAGCAACACCTGCTTTCTTTTTGGTACCATTTGCTTGGAATATTTTTTTCCATCCCTTCACTTTAAGGTGGTGCCTGTCCTTGAAGGTAAGATGTGTTTCTTGTAGACAGCATATCGATGGATTCTGTTTCCTAATCCAATCTCCCAGTCTATGTCTTTTGATTGGGGAATTTAGTCCATTAATATTTAAGGTTATGACTGATAGGTTTGTGTTGCTTCCTTTTGCCTTATTATCCATTTGCGGTTTTGGTTTAGGTTTCTACTTCTGCAGTTATGCTTTTATTGATTTCTCTTTCTAGGTGCCTGGGGTTGGTTGCTCCTTTCTTCTGTTCTTTGAATTGCTTCAAGTATTCTCTGAAGGGTTGGTTTTCCAGACATGTATTCTTTCAACTTGTTTATGTCATGGAAGGTTTTTCTCTCTCCTTCAACTATAATTGACATTTTTGCTGGGTATAGTAACCTGGGTTGGCATCTATTGTCCTTTAACACTGGGAATGCTTTGCTCCAGGTTCTTCTTGCTTTCATAGTTTGCATTGAGAAGTCAGTTGTAATTCTGATAGGTTTCCCCTTATAGGTCACTTGTTGTTTTTCTCTTGTGGCTTTAAGGATTTTGTCTTTGTTTTGGGTGTCTAGCATTTTAACTATGATGTGGCGTGGAGAATTTCTTTTCTGATCTTGTCTGTTTGGAGTTCTATGTGCTTCTTGTATTGGTATTGGTTTGTCCTTTTTTAGTTTGGGGAAGTTTTCATCTATTATTCTGTTGAAGATCTGATCAATACCATTCTCTTGGGATTCTTCTCCTTCCTCTATTCCTATGATGCGGAGGTTTGATCTTTTCATAGTGTCCCACAGCTCCTGGTTGTTCCATTTTTGTGTATTTTTAAATTTTTCATAATCTTTCCTTGAGGTTTTTAGTTGTTCTGTGTTATCTTCCAGGTCTGATATTCTTTGTTCTGCTTCCTCCATTCTGCTTCTGAGGCTTTTTCCATTCCATTCCTCTTGATTGAGTGAGTGTTTGATTTCCTTTTTCGTTTCCTCTTCTGATTTCTTTAGTATTTCTACTTCTTTTTGGAGCTTCTCAATCTCTTCTTGTAGCTCTTTGCTTCGCTGGTTGGTTTCCGTATCTTTTGCACCATGGGATCTTTTCAGTGTTTCTACTTCCTTCCAGTGTTTGTCATTCTCTCTCTCTAGGTCCTTCTTGAGTTCTTCATTCTCTTTTCTCAGTTCTTTGATTTGTTCTTTATAATCTTGTAGTTCTTTAAACATGTTCCCAATTGTGTTTCTGATATCTGTATCCTGGGGCATCCCCAGAGGGATCCCACTGCAGGAGTCTTCCATAGGGTTGGTAGAGCTTGGTGCAGGATTATCCTGCCCCTTTCCAGTGTTGTCTCTTGTCTCTTTTTCGTGATCCTGGCATATGGGCTTCTCCTTGCTTGTATTCCAATGTGAGTCCTAAATGCCTCTTCACTGTGTTGAAGGCTTGCTTTGCTTGCCTCCTTCAGATGCCTTCGTAATCCCAGCTGGTGGGGGGGGGGGCTCTTCAGCCCATGCCCCAGTACCTTTAAGCCAAAAACAGCTGGATTAAAGGATCAACAGTCAGCCTTGCTGAGGCACCCAGTTCCTGCCTGCTTTCCTGCTCTTCCTTCCACTGGCCTCAGGAGATCTCAGATCTCAAGTGTCACACAACCCTACATTTAATACCAGCTGAGAACATAACTTCGCCCCCACAGCCACAAAAGCCAATCAAGCCAAAGACAGCTGGATTAAAGGATCAACAATCAGCCTTGCTGAGGCACCCAGTTCCTGCCTGCTTTTCTGCTCTTCCTTCCACTGGCCTCAGGAGATCTCAGATCTCAAGAGTCACACAACCCTACCTTTAATACCTGCTGGGAGGATAACTCTGCCCCCACAGCCACAAAATCCAATCAAGCCAAAGACAGCTGGATTAAAGGATCAACAGTCAGCCTTGCTGAGGCACCCAGTTCCTGCCTGGTTTCCTGCTCTTCCTTCCGCTGGCCTCAGTAGATCTCAGATCCAGAATTTTTCTTTTTTAGGTCTGTAAGAATGTCATGGGGACTTTGATTAGTATTGCATTGAGTCTATAGCTGCTGCTTTTCTTATAATCAGTATTATAGAATATTAATTTTACCAATCCATGAGCATGGTAGGTCTTTCTGTTTCCTGGAGCCTTCTTCTATCTCTTTCTTCAAATATTAAACATTTTCATTGTATAACTCTTTAATGGTTTGGGTTGATTTATTCTCAGTGTTTTATTTTATTTTGATGCTATTGTGAATGGGAGTCTTTAAATGAATGCTTTCTCTGAATGCTAGTTATTAGTTATATAATGGCTGCTGATATTTGTAAATTGATTTTATAGTCTGACATTTGCTGAAGGTATTGATCATTTCTCACAGATTTGTAGGACATTTTGGAATTTCATATATATATATATATATATTATATATATATATATATATATATAATATATATATATTATCCTATCATGTACACACAGCAGTAATTTGACCTTTTCTAATTAGTATTCATTTAATTTCCTTCCCTTTTCTTATTGCTCTTGTTTCAAGCCCTGTACTGGACAGGAGCAGAGATAGTGTACAGCCTTGTCTGGCTCCTTGTCTGGTTTCTTCCATTGAGAATTATGTTGGCTGTGGTTATTGTTTTCTTTCTTTACTTTTCTTTCTTTTTTTTTTTTTTTTTTTTTTTTTTTTTTTTTTTTTTTTTTTTTTTTTTTTTTTTTGGTATACAGCTTTAAATATATTGAGGTATGTTCCTTTCAGTCTAATTCCCTCTAGGACTTTTAACATGAATGCATGTTGTATTTTGTCAAAGGCCTTTTCTTCATCTAGTGAGGTGACTATAATCTATTTTATAATTTATTACATTTATTGACAAATATATTGAACCATCTCTATAGGGGTGGAACAAAACCAAAATGATCAGAGTGGATGATCTTTTTTAAAAAGACTTTTATTGATGAATTGTGTATTTCATTCATTATCTTGCAGTCAAATTTTAGACACATTCCCCTCTCCATGCCCCCATCCCACCCGTTTCTGCCTCTGCCATACATGTCTTGCATCTTTCTCTCAGTCTTTCCAAAGATTTTTCCCTGCAGAGGCTTGCTGTTTTGAGCAGAGTTTAATTGTATCATTCAGTTATTTATCCCATTATTTATGTTATTTTTTCCTCCCCTTTGTATTGCTCCAACATATGCCTATATAATTGTCACATATGCATCAACATTATGACCTCTGAGAATAAATGTATGTTAATTCCAAAATATATTTAGGAAGTCACATTATTACCCTTTAATTTTATATTACTCTAAAATATGATTATACAAATTCCACCTATATAAAGCTCTTACAGAGTCTGTAAATAAGTGTTTGGTTGATTCTAGAGCCCATTATGTGATTTACGTTATAACAACACAGTTGCTTTCAGATAAAAAGAAATATAAGAATAATGTTGATCAGCTTGCCTTTCAACTGGTGACTTGGTGTTAGCATCCACAAATGAGTGAAACCATTCACCATGTGTTTTTCTGGGACTGTGTTACTTGACTTATCATGATGGCTTTGAGTTCCATCCATTTTCCTGAAAATTTCATGATATCATCTTTCTTTACAGCTGAATAGTATTCCATTATATAGATGTATCACAATTTTGTCATCCACTTGTCTGTTTAGGGGCATTTGGGTTAGTTCCAGTTCTTTGCCATTGTGAAGACAGCTGCAATAAACATAGATGTGCATGTATTTTTGTGGTAGTATGAGTCTTTTGGGTATATACCCAGGAGTGGTATGACTTGGTCAGGTGGTAGGCTCATTTTGAGTCTTTTAAGGGTTCACCACACTGCTTTCCATAATGGTTGTGCAAGTTTATACTCCCACCAGCAATGGATGAGTGCTCCCCTTTCCCCACAACCTTTCCAGCATTTGGTGTCTTTTGTTTTCTTGATCTTAGCCAGTATTATAGGAGTGAGATGATATCTTAGAGTGGTTTCAATTTGCATTTCCTTAATTATTAATGATGTTGAACACTTTTTAAGATGTTTCTTAGCCATCTTTAATTCCTCACTGGTGAAGTCTCTGTTCAGCTCTTTACTCCATCTTTTGAGTGGGTCATTTGTTTTTTCTTACTTCTTTATTTTTTGAGTAGTCTATAGATTCTGGATATTAATGCTCTGTCAGATGTATCACTGATGAAGATTTCCTCCTACTCTGTCAGTTTTCTATTCCTTGATTGTTTCTTTCTCTGTACAGAAGCTTTTGAGTTTGATGACGTCCCATTTGTCAACTGTTGACCTTATTTCCTGTGCAGCTGCTGCCTGATTTAGAAAGTCTTGTTGTTCAATTCTGATGTCACTCTGCTTATTTTTTGTCCCATTGATCTGTCTAAGGACCTCACTGGCATATTGAAGTCCCCCACTATTAGTGTGCCGGGATTAATCTGTGTCTTGAGGTCCTGCAGAGTAGTGTTTATAAATTTAGGTGCACCAGAGTTTGGTGCATAAACATTTAGGATTGTGAAGTATTCATGGTTAATTTTTCTTTGATAAGGATGTAATGGCCCTATTTGTCTCTTCTCATTAATTTTACTCTGAGGTTTATTTTGTCTGATATTAGAATAGCCACTCCTTCTTGTTTCCTGGTACCATTTGCTTGGAATTTTTTTTTCCATTCTTTCATTCCAAGGTGTTGTCTGTCCTTGAGGGTGAGATGGGTTTCTTGTAGACAACATATAGAAAGATTCTGTTTCCTAATCTATTCTCCTAGTCTATATCTTTTGACTGGGGAAGATAGATGGCTCCAGAAGGAGGTGGAAATAACTATAGTAATCACAGGATGAAATGAAAAAGAAAATTGAACATTCATACAATCAACAGGGAATGATGGGAAAAAGCCTCAGAAGCAGAATGGAAGAAACAGAGAAAAGAATATCAGACTTACAGAATAACATGGAGCAACTAGAAAGATTATGAAAAATTTAAAGAATCGAACAAGGAAATATGGGACACTATGAAAAGACCAAACCTTCCCATCATAGAGATAGAGAAAGGAGAACAATCCCAAGACAGCACTATTGACCAGATATTCAACAGCATAATAGAAGAAAATTTTCCCCAATGGAAAAAAAAAAAACCCATACAAATACAAGAACCACATAGAACACCAAACAAACAAGACCAGAAAAGAAATTCCCCATGCCATTTAATTGTTAAAACACTAGATGCTCAAAACAAAGACAAAATACTGAAGGCCACAAGAGAAAAACAACAAGTTACATATAAGGGCAAAACCCATCAGAATCACAGCTGACTTCTCAGTGCAAACTATGAAAGCCAGAAGAATGTGGACCAGTGCTAAATGACTTTAGATGCCAACCCAGACTAATATACTCAGCAAAAATAGCAATTATAGTTTCATGACATAAACAAGATGAAAAAATACATATCTAAAAAAACCCAACACTTCAGAAAATACTTGAAGCAATCCAAAGAACCTAGGAAAGTAGCAACTATCCCTAAGCAATTAAAGAGAGAAATTAACAAAAGCATACAGAGTAAATACAACCTAGACCAAGAATGCAAACCAAAAGTAATTGGAAACGAAGCAACACACATCTCCCAATAATAACCTTAAAAATTAATGGCCTAAGCTCCCCAATCAAAAGACATCGACTGGATGAACTTTTTGATGTGTATCTTTATGAGTTTTTCAAGTACTGTGTTGAGAATCTTGCATCTATGATCATTAAGGAAATGGACCTATAATTTTATTGTTGTCATTGCATCTTTACCTGGTTTTGGTATCAGAGTGATACTGGCTTCATAGAAGGAGTTTGGGAGTTGTCACTCTGTTTTTATCTTTAAAAATATTAGGTAGTATTTGTTGTGGATCTTGTTTGAATGTCCAATAGAATTCTCCTGTGAACCCATACAGGCTATTTTGGATTTTTTATTGATGTTTCAAATTCCTTATTTGATATGCTTTGGTTTCAGCTCTTTATCTCTTCTTGATTTTATTTGGTGGGTTCTTATGAAAATTCATCCGTTTCTTTTAGATTTTCACATTTAATAGAACCTAGATTTAAAAAGTATTCCCTGGGGCTGGAGAGATGGCCTAGTGGTTAAGAGCACAGGCTGCTCTAGCAGAGGACCCAGGTTTGATCCCCAGCACCCACATGGCGGCTGAGAACCGTCTTTGACTCCAGTTCTGGGGGAGTCTGACACCCTCTTCTGACCTCTGTGGCATTGCACGACACGTGTGCACAGACCTACATGCAAACAGTACATTCATACACATACAAAAATAAATAAAATTAAAAAAATAAAAAAAATAAAAAGTATTCCTTTATACTATTCTGGATTTTAATGTTGTCTCTTGTGCTATTTCCTCTTTTAGCTCTGATCTTGTTAATTTCTATTTGGTCTTTTTTGTTGTTGTTGTTAACTGGTGTAAGAGTGTGCCTATTTAACTTTTCAAAGAACCAAGTTTTATTTTAATTGACTTTTGTAATGATGTCTTTGTATTTCATTACTTTCTATAAGTTTTTGTTTTTCTTTTTATCTACTAGGTTTGGGTTTGGTTTGGTGTTGTATTTTCATAGTATTTAGTTCTAATGTTATGTCATTGGTATATGTTCCTTCTTATTTTTTAATGCAGACCCATAGAGCTATCAACATCCCATGTAGGACTGCCTTTAAAGTGTCCCAAATGTTTTGTTGTTTTATATAATAATTTTTTTTTATCTTCAGGAATATTTTATTTTTTTCTTAACTTCTTTTGACCCCTTTTTCATTCAGGAATGTGCTGTTTATTCTCCATGAGTTCATGTAGTTAATAGAGGTTCTTTTGGTGTTTATTATGTGCTTTATGGCATGGTGGTATAACAAAATGCATGGAATTATTTCATATTTGTTAGGGTTATGCTCCAGAATGTGGTCAATTTTAGAGAAAATTTCATGGTCTTCTGTGTAGAAACTTTATTCTTTGGTGCTTTGGTACAGTATTCTGTGGATGAGTGTTAGATCCATTTGATATAAGATGTCATTGAAGTCAGATGTCTCCCTTTTTATTCTTTGTCCATCTGATCTGCCTATTAGAGATAATGAGCTATTGAAGTCACCTACTTACTGTCACTGATGGGGTTAATCTATACTTTTTAGGCCCATAATATGGTTTTTAGGAAATTGGATGCACCATAGTTTCATGCATATATTTTCATGATTGTAATATTTTCTTGGTTAATTGTTCTTTTAATTAGAATGCAGTGATTCTCTTTTTCTCTTCTACTTAGTTTTAACTTGAAGTCTATTGTGGCAGATATTAGAATTGGGACACTTGCTTGCTTCTTATTGCCATCTCCTTTGAATATTCTTTTCACCTTTTCACCATAAGTGAATTCTTATGCTTAAAGCTGAGATAAGTGTCTTAAAGACAAAAAAACATGCTTTTTCTTAGTTTATTCCACTAGCCCATGTCTTTTGTCTGGGGAGTTGAGGCCATTGACATTTAGAGTTATTATTAAGTCTATTGAGTACCATCATTTAAAATTGTTGTGTTCTTGGTCCTATTTTATGTATTGTTGTGTTCTTGGTCCTATTTTATGTTTCTGTGTTTGTTCTTTTGTTTTGTTTGTGTAACCTCATGGGTATACTCATTCATACTTTTGGTCATTTCTATTGTTTTGAGATCTCTGTAAGGTGGTTGGTGGACATGAAGTTCTTGATTCTATTCATGGAGAATTAAGTAAAGTATATCATGTTAAGTATTCTGACTTGGTGTCCATGGCCATTTATAAGTGGAAAGGCTTTAGTCCAGGCTCTTCTGGTTTTCCTAGTTTGCATTGAGAACTCAGCCATAATTCTGATAGGTTTTAATTTGTACATAACTAGTTGGTTTTCTTTAACAGCTTTCAGAATTCCCTTTTGGTTCTGTACATTTAGTTTTTTCGCTATGCTATCTTGTGAAGTTTGTGTTCTGATCCTTGTTAATTGGTGTTCTGTGTGCTTCTTGTATCTGTATAGGTATGTCTTTCTTTAATTTAGGGAAGTTTTCATTTATAATCCATCTGAAAATCTGAGATTCTTCACCTACCTATGCCTGTGATATAAAGACATGGTATTTCCATGGTCTCCCACATTTACTGTGGTATTCTATTCATACATTTGAGAAAATTATCATCTTTTTTTTGAGGAGTCCAATTCTTCAACTTTTTATCCAGTCTTGATATTCTGTCTTCCATTTCAGTTATTCTGATTTTGAGGTTTTCTTCTCTCATTTCAAATTGACTTATTGACGTTTTCAATTCCATCTTGATTTTGGTTAGATTTTTTCAATATTTTTATCTCCTTTGTGATTTACTTTTCAAGGTCTGAATTGATTTGTCATTTCATACAGCTGAATATTTGTGTTTTCTTAAGCTTCCACTACACATTTATATCTAGCATCTTTGATTTGAGTTGTTTGTGTATTCTGTTTTGTTTTCTTTAAGTTGTGTTGTATTCTGTTTTGATTTTTATTGAGTTATTTATGTATTTGCTGAGCACATATTCTTTTGGTTTTCATATTATTTTTGTGCTTGCATTGTCACTTGGGCATATGGAATTCCTTTTATAGTTGTGTGTCTGATGGGTAATTCTAGTCTTCCTTTGTTTAATTGAAGTTTATTTATGTTTATACTGCTGATGGTGGTTTGTTGATTTTGCTTAGGTATGACAAATTAGTTTTTCTGTGCTTCAGGTCCTTGCAGGGATGAGGCTTGTCTAGGTCAAAGGCAGTTTTATGGTCGGCACATCATGAGGGGGCTCCAAGAGCAAGACAGGAGTTGGACAGCTTGATGAGGGTCAAATGAAAACAAAGGTAGATAATTGATTTATCTTGTGTGTGCAGCAAATCAGGTTGCATGCAGTATGTAGGTTTGGACTAAGAGGTTAGTTTACAGATCTAGGGTAGAAAGTGCAGGAGAGGACCTAGCTACAAGGCTAGAAGAGGGACAGAGAACAAGGAGATTGGAGCTGCTCAGACTTCGGGGGAATAAGTATGCAGTAAGGGGTGGAATCTCACTTACCAGGCCAGTAAGCATGTCTGTGGCAATCAGATCAGGAGGCCAGGAAAATGTCGGGTGGGGACATGGTGTGGGGTGTCTAACAAACTATAGTAGATAATAAGCAAGTCTACATTAGGAAGCTAGTCCAGATATATGAGCCACAAAAGCTGGAGCCAGCCTGCACCCAAGAGTGGAAGTTAAATCCATGCATGTAGATACTCAGTCTGCAAGGGAATGAAGACCTGGAATGGAATTTTATCCTTTGACATATTTCTGAAAAGTGTTTTCATCACATTCAGATGCCTCTCTTTTTTCTTTATTTGAAATTTTTCTTAATTTATTTTTTATGTGTATGAATGTACTGTCTGCATGTAGGTGTGTGCACCCGTGTTGTACAAATGCTGCCGGAGGTCAGAAGAGGGTGTCAGATTCCCCTGGAAGTGGAGTTAATGACGGTTCTCAGTCACCATGTGGGTGCTGGGAATCGAACCCGGGTCCTCTGCAAGAGCAGTCGGCACTCTTAACCACTAGGCCATCTCTCCAGCCCTTTCCTCCCTTTTTTCAACCTCAGCTTCCTTCAGCCTCCACCAGACTTCAAGTCTTCTATTATCACTTGTTTATGAACTATTGAGATTAACTTTTGTCCTCCCACACTGTTAGGATTGTTCCATTCCCTGGAATGTGATCAACTTATACCCATCATCACAACATTTAAAAAATACTGACTGCCCTTTCTTATCAGTTGTCATTTGCCAAGAGATCCTCAGCTAGGGTTGAGGATTTTTGTGCATCTCTTCCCCTGTATGCTTGGATTTTTCCTGGCTTGAGTTTGCATTGGTCTTGTGCATGTTGTCACAATTGCTGTGAGTTCATGTGAGAAACAGCCCTGCTGTCTGAAAAGCACTGTTTCCTTGTAGTCGACCACCAGTATTTGAAACATGGACACCTCATGATAAGTCAAACTGTTTCATTTCTATTGTGTATGTATGTGATTAATATGTGTCCTTTAATATGCACATACATCTTAACATATGCTGACATAGCTTTTTAATCATACTTCTCACTGATAAAGTTAATGATCAGCAGTCCAAAGAATAAAAGAGAGGACAGTGGATATCTGAAATTCCTTCCCTGTGAGAATCTAATACTGTGTTTCTTCTGTCAAAGTCACTTGTGTTTTGACCATGAATGGTGAGGATAGAAGCAGAGGAAGAACTGAGCATCATAAAGGAATAGAAATTAGACATGTGGGTACCAGGGAGAAACTAGGTTCAGTCTTAGGAATCTAGGACCAGTAATTTGGGAAATGTTACAGATTTCATCACCACCTATTTTTTATTTTCCTTCTTTTACTAAGATTGCAGGACTATCCTGGAGACGTTTTCAAATTGCATTTGCCTATAATCTCTAGGAACACAAGGCTCATGTGAAATAAAGTAGTATTAAATAATGAACAGCATGTCCCTGCACACTGTTCCATTTGCCAACCTGGCCAGGTCACTGTATAAGGGTGAGGTGGTAGGGAAGGCAATGCCAAAATATGCACAAGCTCCAGAAAGCCAACTGTCTAAAATGTAAACTATCACCTGTGCAATTGAGTGCTGTCTATAAGAAAGAAGACATTTTCTCTATGAATGTCTAGATAAGGATTGCTTGGAATGCTGCTCAAACAAAGGAACATGGCCTGCAACAAAGAGGGTCACTGTTTATATAGTTTGATTGTGAAAACCATAGCTCAGGGCAGTCTCTCTTATCAACATAAGTATTTGGGAATGCTAATTACTGGTCTTATGCAGCAAGGCTGTAAACAGAACCTGAGTTAACACTGGAACACTGCTTTTTTCTTACATGAGAGTTGGCTGATATATAAAGGGGGAATTACTTTTCTCAAAGCAACTACATGAAGGTGTCTTTGCTTTCTTTAGTCTTTATGTGTGTCCACCGTTCTCAAGTTTCAGATTCACCAAGACACAGCAAAAGAAACATTAAATTGTAACTGCATGCTAATTATTTTATTGGAATGTTGAAGGTACAGTTATGACAGCATTGTTCCAGTGACATAACTAGTGTCTTCCCATTCACTTTCTGAAAGAAAGAAGAAGTAAGGTTAGGGAGAAGAAGTTTACAACTTGATTTCAACATATTCTGGGATGATTTCTCACAGTACCATTGGATTTCAATAATGCTAGTTATGGCATTAGCTAATCCATGAATTAAACTACAATCTCTCAGAATTCAAGAATTTATAGGCCTGTCAAGTTTTGTATGGACTTATGGTCAATGGTCTTAGAAAGATGGCTTTATTCTTGGGACATCCCTGGGGTGAAATTGGGGAGTAATATTAATTACCTTTTCACTGCTGAGGAATCTGATGGCTATGCAAAAATCCTGTCCTAGGATCCTTGTTCAGTCTCCTCTTGTTGGGGCGGGTCTTCCTGGTTTGGAGGAGGGGGGCGCTGCTGGCCTCCCTGAGGAGGTGGGCCTTGCTGGTTTGGAGGAGGAGGGCCCTGTTGGCCTCCCTGTGGTGGTGGGCCTTGTTGGTTTGGAGGAGGAGGAGGAGGATGCCCTCCTGGTGGGGGTGGGCCTTGACGGTTTCCAGGTGGAGGAGGAGGATGTCCTCTTGGTGGGGGTGGGCCTTGATGTTTTCCGGGTCTAGGATGGCTCTGATTGCCACCCTGTGGGCCTCGGTGTTGAGGAGAATGTTCACCGCCCTCTTGCTGTGGTGGCTGGTCTGGCGATTTTGCATCTTCTCCACTGTTACCCTCACGATGGCCTCTTGGTGGGGGTGGGCCTTGATGTTTTCCGGGTCTAGGATGGCTCTGATTGCCACCCTGTGGGCCTGATTGTTGAGGAGAATGTTCACGGCCCTCTTGCTGTGGTGGCTGGTCTGGCGATTTTGCATCTTCTCCACTGTTACCCTCACGATGGCCTCTTGGTGGGGGTGGGCCTTGATGTTTTCCGGGCCTAGGATGGCTCTGATTGCCACCCTGTGGGCCTGATTGTTGAGGAGAATGTTCACCGCCCTCTTGCTGTGGTGACTGGTCTGGTGAATTTTCATCTTCTCCACTGTTACCCTCACCACCTTCCTCAGAAGCAGGTGGTCTTGAGGGGCGTCCTCCTGGAGGGGGTCTGTGAGGGTGACGACCTTGCCCCTGGTTTTGTTGCTCTGCTTCTGTTTGGTTATAGATCATAGTAGATGGGCTTACACATTCTCCTTCTTCCTGAACCTCCCTCTCAACTGCCAAGGGTCTCTATGGGCCTGATTCTTCATGAAAACATGGTCTTAAAGTTTCCTGCTATCCTAGTGGTTTTTCCTGTTCAAAAGCCCCAGAATCCCTGTTTGGGAGTATTCACTATCTCTAGGAAAACTGCCTCTTATTAATTCCTTACTATAAAAACAGTAAGATATCACAGAACTGAGTAATTCCAGATATAAAGGAAATGGAGTAGGTTAACACAGGATGAATTTGTTCTTACCCAGTAGCTGGAAGGAAGCGTTGTCAGAGATGGCATCTTAGAAGTAAGCACAGGAGAACACGAACATTAGCTACAACATTTTAGTGTTACACAAGTGCATCACAGGAAACAGATTTAATTCCTAATTCACACATCTCCCATGTAAAAATCTTATACTTAGGTAATACTGCAGAAAATGTAGTCAGTGTTAGTTCTATGTCCCAACCTGTTTGAATGATATTTTATTCCCTCCTGGAATCCCTTTATCATCACTTCCACCATTCATTAATACTTCTGGGTCTTTCACTTTCATATATTTGTGGACTGTGATGCCTTTGCTTCAAGAATTCCTTTCTTATCATTATAGATCATGATGCTTACTTATAATTAATGGAAGAGGGAATCATTATTGATTTAATAAGCACATTGAATATGGAATTTGGATAATTAACAAGGAGAAGTTATGGACAGAAACATAGCTTAGTGTGTTTCCTAAAGCCCAGAAGTCCCTGTGCCATGTCCTGCCCCAGTTCATACCTTCATCTGAACTCCATGCTGAGCTCAGGGTCAGCAGGGCTGCTGTCAGCAGGACCACCAGCATCTTGGAGGCTCTGGGGTTGCTCCCAAGTCTGTGCTGAGGGAAGCAGACCTGTATTTTTATAAAGAAGAACAGAACAAAGACAGCTTTGAGCTCCCACTGGGTGACCTCACACCCCACACCAGGATGCCTTGCACCCCTGACATTTCCTTAGGACTTCAGCCAAGCTGGAGGAGGTTTTCAGTATGTCAGTTCCAAATGTTACAGCATGCCATGTGGACAAAAATGATATAATAATTTCAAAGCTATTAAGGGAAATGCTATTAATTGAGCTCTAGTTTGTTTCAGGTAACTGTGACTTGTTGGGTTGGTCATTTCTATTGGAGGTTTCTTCTCTGCACAAAGGTGCATATTTACCTCAGCATTCTTCACATCATTTGGTCTAAAAAATAGTTAGTATGTCTGCTATCATGTAGACACTTCTATAAATCATGCCATATGTGTCACTAGGTACAACATGTATGTGACAATTTTGCTCCTATCTGTAATGAGTTAGGACACTCAGTAAGCATGCACAGAAAATAAGACAAGAATGAGAACCTACTCAGGTAATTTGTTCTTAACTCCCTATATCCAGCTTTAACTAGACAAGCTACATAGTATCACAGAAATCAAAACCTAAAACATTATGTTCCTCTTCCTGTAGTAACACTGTAGTAAAAGTAAAATGGCTCTGGAAAGCTCATGTAGTATGAGAACAGAACATTTTGAGCATTAAGTGTCTAGATGAACCCCTGAATATCATGCTACTCAGAGTATGTCCTTACTTCTCACTTAAAAATCAATTAATTAGGGGCTAGAGAGATGGGTTAGCGGTTAAGAGCGCCGACCGCTCTTACAGAGGACCCGGGTTCGATCCCCAGCACTCACATGGCGGCCGAGAACCGTCTGAAACTCCAATTCCAGGAGAACTCCAGTTCCAGGGGAATCCAACACCCTCTTCTGACCTCCGCGGCATTGCACGACACGGGTGCACAAACTTGCATGCAGACAGTACATTGATACACATACAGAAAGAAATAAATGCTGGGCGTGGTGGCGCATGCCTTTAATCCTAGCACTTGGGAGGCAGAGGCACGCAGATCTCTGTGAGTTTGAGGCCAGCCTGGTCTACAGAGTGAGTTCCAGGACAGCCAGAGATACAGGGAGACCCTGTCTCAAAAAGACCAAAAAAAAAAAAAAAAAAAAAATCAATTAATTAGTCTACAGAGCAAGCTCCAGACTAGCTAGGACTAAAAAGGGAGACCCTGTCTCAAAAAAAATCTCAAAAAATACCCCAAAATATCAATTAATTAGTAATGAGGGACTGAAGAGGTGGCTTGGGATTAAGAGCACTGGCTGCTCTTGAAGAAGACCCAGTTTTGAGTCCTACTACCCACATGGAGACCAACAACCTACTGTAACTCCAGTTCCAGGGGATCCTATACCAACTTCTGACCTCTGTGGGCATTGCAGGACATGGATGCACTTACATAAAATCAAGCAACACCCTCGTATACATAAAAGACAATAAAAAATTATAATGCACTAGATTAATTTTAAATTATTCTAAATTAGTGACATGGACACTTGATTAAGCACAAATATCACAAGGTAGACTGATAGAAGCCTCAATTTGTCCATTGTTTTGTTGAAGTTCTAACATATCAGCATCATTTATACTACATACTCTGATTAGCCTTCAGCACGGGTGAAGTTAGTGCATTTGAACTTTGTCCACCATTTTCTGATATTCTTCCTAGTCTTGTTTGTCGATGTTTTATTGACACCACCAGCCATGTGCTTATCCGATATACCTGCCTTTTGCATTTTCCAAGACTTCTTTGATTTATCTTCCACATCAGTGTTTATCTTCTGCTTTAGGTACTGTTGCCTGTTTGCCTGTTTTTAATGGGGCCTCGTAATTTCCCTTAACTTCACCTCAAGCTTGTTCTTCTCCAACCTCAGCTTCAATGTGGTAGGAATCCAGATGTCAGCCACCAAATAAGTCTCCATTCTATTTATTGAGCAAGATATTTTGTTTGCAACAGTTCTTCATTTGATACCAATATTGCCAGTATTGTGATGCTACCTTTTTTTCCCCTTTACTAGTGATACCTGATTATTGTTTTCATGGAAGGAATAAACTCGCAAGTGCAAACAGCCATCTTTTCATATAGTTACAAGTTGCTCAGTTTCTGTGTAGGGTTTATGGGAACATGAAGAAAATTTGGATGTAGATAAGGAGGGAGGGCCACGACGTGGCTGGGTTGCTGAGAGGTCTCGTTATCCAGTGTGGACCATTGCAATCTGTGCTCTACACTTCTGTATACATGAAAGTCCTGTTGAAAGGAAATTCACTTAGAAAATAGCCTTCTATACAGAGTATATTATAGTTGCTTGTCCAGGAGGTGAATGTTTTATTCTTAGGTGAAATAGAAAATTTCACATATTCTGAAAGGGGAATGCAATGTCATCTACTAATTTTTCTCTAGTTATATCCAAATCAGAGAAATTCTCCCAGTACTCATGGGCTTTATTGAAGGCAGAGAACAGGTGATTGTTCCTGGTGGGGCCCTCTACTTACTGCCATAATGGTGTCCTAGTGTTTGCAGATACCACATGGGAAGGAGCCTGGAGACAAGTGGTAGCTTATTTCAGATTCGGATTCAGTGAGAAGGAGCAGAGGAGAAAGCCGGGTAGATTTGTCCACGTGTGGGCATCTGTGGATGTGGCAGTTTTGGTGGTGGTAGTCAGCCTTGTCCTTGGCTTGGTGTGTCCTGGCATGGAGCAGCCAATTTTGTCAAATATCATGGAGCTTAAGCCCTTTTCTTGACCTTCTTCAGACTCAGCAATGTGTCAAGGAAATTATTGTGTTATGAAAAAAAAATGTCACCTAATAGAAAAAAAATCATCCGATACAGTCCAAATAGTTTATGGAGAAACTGACAGGGAACACTGTCTAGTTCTTAACAGTTAAGAAGCAGGCCATGTGTGGGCAAGTCCTTGGCCCACATTATTGAGGTTATTTGGAAATCACTATGGTATTGGAAGTCTAAATAATTAAAAGATTACTTGTTAGGTGCTCTATGGACCAAGGTAGGTTTTTAAAGAAAGAAATAGGAGCTGGAGAGATGGCCTAGTGGTTAAGAGCGCCGACTGCTCTTACAGAGGACCTGGGTTCGATCCCCAGTACCCACATGGTGGCCAAAAACCATCTGAAACTCCAATTCCAGGAGAACTCCAGTTCCAGGGGAATCTGACACCCTCTTCTGACCTCCGAGGCATTGCACGACACGGTGCACACACCTGCATGCAGACAGTACATTCATACACATACAGAAATAAATAAAATTTAAAAAAATCTTTGCTTTTGTTTTCATAAGGATTGATTCAATAGTTCACATCTGAGTCACTTAAAGTTTTTTAATATAAAGGTTAGAATGCTGACTAAATGGAAATTTGATAATTACTTCCAAGATATAATTTTCCAGTCTAAAACTAATCTTGAACTGGGTAGCAAGAAAAAAAATGATGTCACCATTACCCATTATTCTTGAGCATCCATGCAGAGAGGATTCTCTTTTGTGGAAGATGAAATTTGGGATACCTATCAAGTTCCATCAAAGCTCAGTTTCAGGGATTCCACACCAGTGTGAGAGGAGAGGGTACTGGCTTTTGAGGAGATCTATCCTCCTCATTCGTGGTGCAGTCATACCATACAGTCAGTATAATTTGCAAGGCCCTTAAATGGATGTCCCAGTTTACTATCTGTTGCTTTGGTGCATTTTTCTGACAAAAGTAATACAGGGGAAAAAGGGTTCATTTAGGTCACAGTTTGATGTCATTGTCCATTATATTTGGAAATGTGTAGTCACAGGGGCTTGAGACAAATGAACTCATCACATTCACAGTGAAGAGCAGAGCAGGATGGATGAATGCATGCATGCTTATGCTCAGCTCACCTCCTCCCTTTCTATATAGCAACGGTCTCACCCACAATGAGAGAGTCTTCCAACATCAATTAGCATAACCAGGACAAAAGTCCATGGAGAGGCAAATAGGGCAGCTTAGTCTAGAAGAAGATCCATACAAACTAACTCCCCACTTCATTCTAAATGTCAAATTGAGAATTAGAGCAAATCATCACATTGAGCCCGTGAGCTCCTTTTCCTTGTCTTCTCTCATAGAACTTAAATAGAGGGACAAGAAAATTGCTTCTTACTGGGAAATGAGGTTTGTAGATCTAACTTTCCAGCTGTAGTTTGTGTTATGGAATTTTCAGTTATGACTTCAAATTAGGCCGAAAACCAACATATAAGGCATTTTTTATTTCATTGTTTCTCAGTTTCTGAATCATTGCCTATGTTCTTCTGTTTTTAGTTCTCTTTAAGGCAAGTTAAAAACACAGGAAATTTTTGTTGGTTGTGGGCAAAGAAAGAAGTTCTCATTTTGAATCTTGTTACAGTTCCTTTCGATTTAGAATTAAGAATTTAAACACTTCTCAATATATCAATCCAGATTGTCTACATGGAGATATTACTTATTTTTGTAATGATTCCTCTAGCAAAAATGTTGAAAATAAGAATAGGTCTATGCTTACTTAAGGTGACAATAATTGTGAACATTTGCACTCCTATCTTATCCGTAAAGCTGAACATTATATTCTAAAATCTCTTTTCAGTTTTACTGTCAAAAAAGAAACTCGGGAACAGAGGCAGGCGGATCTTTGTGAGTTCAAGGCCAGCCTGGTCTATGGAGTGAGTTCCAGGACAGCTGGGACTACAGGGAGACCCTGTCTTGAAAAAAAAAAAAAAAAAAAAAAAAAAAAAAAGAAAAATAGAATAGAGAAAGATATTATCTACTGCAAAAAGAAACTTGTGTGATGAGAAATGAGAAATGCACACATCTATGGGTAAGATATGTTGTTACATCATTAAGAGTCCATCTAAAACTATGTCTATTTAGCAGAAAAATAATAACTGGTTCTCCCTTAGGATCAATAACATTTTGAGCCATAGGTTCTTGGTACCAGAAACAGTTCCAGATATGGATAGGGTGGGCTTTAAATCCAACCAGAATGTGTGTTTGGTTATTACTATAATGTTTCTGCTGTGGTTGTACCAGTGGGCATATCTTTTGCCTGGCCACTCAAAGCCCAGTAATATTGATGTTGAATTCTCTTCCAGTAGAATGCATTGCACCTTCCACAGCCATGACAGCTGGCCGACAGGCACAAAGCATGGAAATCAGACCCACAACTTGTAAACACATAGAGAAGCAGAGACTGTGGAGTGACCAGCCTTAAGTGGGACACCTATACCACACTCCTACCTCTAAGGCTCAGTGGTCTTTGTGGAAGAAGAAAGATTTTTAAAAGCCAGATGCCAATAGAAAGTCTTTTCCTACCCCTATGCCTTGTAGGTTCCTGCCAACATTTTCTTCTATCACCTTCAGAGTTTTGGGTTTCACATTGAGATTTCTGAGCCATTTGGAGTTGATTTTTGTACAAGGCGAGAGGCAGGGGTTTGATTTTATTCTTCTGTAAGTGGTGATTCAGTTTTGCCAACACCATTTGCTGAAGATGCTGTCTTTCTTCTATTGTGTCTTCTTGGCCCCTTTTGTCAAATATGAGGTGGCTGAAATTGTATGAGCTCAAGTTTGGATCTTCAATTTTATTTCCTTGGTCTACCGGTCTGTTTTTTGCCAGTACCAGTCTGTCTTTATGACTATAGTCCTGAAATATAGTTTGATGTCTGGTATAGAGATTCACCCCTGTATTGCTCTTTTCACTCAGGGTTGTTTTGGCTATTTGGGTTCTTTTGTTTTTCCATATGAATTTGAGGATTTTTTTTGTCCAAGTCTGTGAAGAAACTCTTGGGGATTTTAATTGGAATTGCATCATATCTGTACATTAATTTGGGTAGAATGGGTATTTTTACTATATTAATTTTCCCAATCCATAAGCATGGGATGTATTTCCATCTTCTGATGTCTTCTTCAATCTCCTTCTTCAGAGGTTTAAAATTTTTGTTGTAGAGATGTTCGGTGTCTTTCATTAGGTTTGTTCCTAGATGTTTTATTGTTTTTGAGGCTCTTGCGAGTGGGAAGGTCTTCTTGTATTCCTTCTCCAGTTGCTTATTGGTGTAAAGAAAGGCTACTGATTTTCCTAGGTTAATGTTGTATCCTGCCACTTTACTGAAAGTATTTCTTGTTTCTAGGAGTTTTCTGGTGGAACTTTTTGCATCCCTTAGGTAAACTATAATATCATCTGCAAAAAGGGATAGCTGGACTTCCTCTCTTCAAATTAGTAGTCCTCTAATTTCCTTTTCTTGCTGTATTTCCCTTGCAAGCATTTCAAGTACTATATTGAAGAGGAATGATGAAGGTGTGCAGCCTTGCTGAGTTCCTGCCTTTAAAGGAATGCTTCTACCTTCTCTCCATTTAGGATGATGTTGGCTGTGGGGTTGTTGTATATGGCTTTTATTATGTTGAGGAATGTTCCCTCTAGTCCAATTCCCTCTGGAACTCTAAGCACGAACTCATGCTGGATTTTGTCGAAGGCTTTTTCTGCATCAGTTGAGATAGCCATATGGTTTTTGTCTTTCTGCCCATTTATGTGTTTTATATTTGTTGTTTTGTGTATGTTGAACCATCCCTGCATCTCTGGTATGAATCCAACTTGGTCATGATGGATGATTTTTTTTTGATGTGGGTTTGTATGCAGTTTGCAAGTATTTTGTTGAGTATTTTTGCATCTATGATCATTAATGAGGTGGGCCTATAGTTTTCCTTTTTGGTTGTATCTTTACCTTGTTGGGGTATTATGGTAATGCTGGCTTCATAGGAGGAATTTGGGAGATTTCCCTCTGTTTGTATCCTTCTGAACAGTTTGAGTAGTAATGGTTGTAAGTCCTCTTTAAATGTTTTAGAAAATTCTGCTGTGAAACCATCTGGGCCTGTTTATTTATTTATTTATTTATTTATTTATTTATTTATTTTTTGCGAGGGTTTTATTACATTTTCAATTTCCTCAAATATTATAGGTATGTTTAAGCTGTCAGTCTCATCTTGGATAAGCTTTGGTGAATTCCAGGACTTCAGATATTCATCCATTTCTCTTAGGTTTTTTTTTTTTTTTTTTTTTTTACTATTTTTTTTTTTTTTATTGATGCTTTGTGCATTTCATACCATCATTTTCCAATTCCAGTTCAGGCATATTTCCCTTTCCCTTCCCCCCCACCCCCGCCCCAACCGAGATCATGCATTCTGCCATAACTGTCCTGCATATTTCTCTGTTTTTTTTTTTCCATTTTTTTAGCTATAAGTGATAATCCATGGGTACAAGCATCCTTCATGTAAAACCAATTTGCAGTCTGTTGTTCCCAAACCCCCACAGCCCCACCTTCCAGCAGGGGGTCAGGTTGATCAAATGAGGGTCCAGACTACATTGCTGTTGTTTCACCATTCACCCCAATAGCAGCCCTTACATTCTACCACGCCCCCTCTTCCGCAGATTATTCCCTGGGCTTAGAAAAGGGGCATAGGTGTTTTCAAATTTAGTAGAATATAGGTTCTTGAATTCCCGTATGATTGTCTGGACCTTTTTTGTCCATTGTGATATTTCTCTTTTCATCACAAATTCTATTGATTCGGAGTTGCTTTTTCTCTTTTGATTAACTGGGCTAGAGGTTTGTCTATCTTGTTTATCCTTTCAAAGAACAAACTTTTAGATTCATTGATTCTTTGAATTGTTTTCTTTGTTTCTAGTTCATTGATTTCTGCCCTGATTTTTGTTATTTCTTCCTGTCTGTTGTGTTTGGGGTTCATTTGTTGTTGTTTCTTAAGTGTTTTTAGCTGCAGTGTTAGATCGTTTGTGAACTGTTTTTTTTTTGTTTTTCTTTTTTTAATGTAGGCACTCAGGGCTTTAAACTTCCCTTTTAGGACTGCTTTTAAAGTATCCTATATGTTTTGTTGTGTTGCATTGTCATTTTTGTTTAGTTCTAGGAATGCTTTTATTTCTTTCTTTATTTCTTCCTTCATTATTCAGGAGTGAGTTGTTTAGTGTCCATGTTTTCTTGTAGTTAGTTGGGCTTATCCGGGTGTTGATATTGAGCTTTATTGCACTGTGGTCTGACAGAATGCATGAAATTATTTCAATCTTTTTGTATTTGTTGAGGTTTTTGCTGTGTCCCAGTGAGTGGTCGATTTTGGAGAATGTTCCTTAGGGTGCTGAGTAGAAAGTATATTCTCTGGTGTTTGGGTGGAATATTGGGCAGATGTTTGTGAGGTCCATTTGGAGTAATGTATTATTCAGTTCAGATGGCTTTCTGTTTATTCTTTGTCCACTTGATCTATCCAAAGAGTTCAGTGGGGTATTCAAGTCTCCCACTACTAGCATGCAGTGATTAATCTGTGCCTTAAAGTCTTTCAATAATTTGTTTATAAAGTTTGGTGCACTGGAGTTTGGTGCATATGTATTTATGGTTGTGAAATCCTCATGATTAATTGTTCCATTTATAAGGATCTAATCCCCTCTTTGTCTTTTCTGATTAGTTTTACTTTGAGGTCTATTTTGTCTGATATTAGAATGACATCTCCTGCTTTCTTTTTGGTACTATTTGCTTGGAATATCTTTTTCCATCCTTTCACTTTAAGTTGGTGCCTGTCCTTGTGGTTGAAATGGGTTTCTTGTAGACGGCATATAGATGGATTCTGTTTCCTGATCCATTCTTCCAATCTATGTCTTTAGATTGTGGTGTTTAGACCATTAATATTTAAGGTTATTATTGATTGAAGTATGTTGTTTCCTTTCACCTTATTTTCTGTTTGCATTCTTGGTCTAGGTTTATATTTTCACAATTAGACGTTTATTAATTTCTCTCTAGCTGCTTGGGGATAGGTGCTCCTTTCCTCTGTCCTTTGACTTGCTTTGCATATTTTCTTAAGGGTTGCTTTTTGGACATATATTCTTTCACCTTGTTTATGTCATGAAAGATTTTTCTCCTTCAACCATAATTGACATTTTTGCTGGTTATATTAATCTGGGTTGGCAAAGATAGCCATTTAGTAATGGGAAAACATTAGTCCATATTCTTCTTGCTTTCATAGTTTGCACAAAGAAGTCAGCTATAATTTTGATTGGTTTTCCTTTATATGGAACCTGCTGTTTTTCTCTTGTGCCTTTCAGTATCTTGTCTTTGTTTTGGGAATCTAATGTTTTTACTATGATATGGCTTGGGGAATTTCTTTTCTGCTCTTGTCTATTTGGAGTTCTATGCACTTCTTCTATTTGTCTGGGTTTGTCTCTTTTCAGTTCTGGGAAATTTTCATCTGTTACTCTGTTGAAGATCTGATCAATACTATTGTCATGGGATTCTTCTCCTTCCTCTATCCCTATGATGCAGAGGTTTGGTCTTTTCATAGTGTCCCAAATTTCCTGATTGTTTGACTCTTGTGTTTTTTTTTTTTAATTTTTCATAATCTTTGTTTGAGCTTTCTAGTTTTTGCTTGCTGTCTTCCAGGTATGATTCTATTTCTGCTTTTGAAGCTTTCTCCCATCCTTTCCTGTTGATTGGATGAATGTTCAATTTCCTTTTTCATTTCATCCTATGATTTCTTTAGTATTTCAACTTCCTTTTGGAGCTTGTGAATCTCTTCTTGTAGGTCCTTTTCCGCTAGTCTGTTTCCCTTTTTCTTTAATCATGGGATCTTTTCAGTGTTTTCCTTTTGAGTTTGTCATTCTTTCCCTCTAGTTCCTTCTGGAGTTTGTCATTCTCTTCTTCTAGTTCCTTCCAGAGTTTGTCATTCTTTGCTTCCAGTTCCTTCTTGAGTTCTTCATTCTCTCCCTTTAGTTCTCTGATTTGTTCTTTATATTCTTTGATTTCTTTGATTAGGTCTATGATTGTTCTTCTAAGATCCATGTTCTGGGTTCCTTCCAGTGAGATCTCATTGTAGGGATCTTCTATAGGACTGGTAGCATCTGGTGGAGATTTATTATGTGCTTTTCCCATGTTTTTATTTTCTTTGTGTTTTGGCATTTGGGTTTATTTTATTGTCTGTATACTGGTGTGAATCTCAAATGTTTCCTTGCTATGATGAAAGATTTATTTGCTTGTTTCCTACAGAAATGTTCTTGTCTTCCCCTTGGTTTATGGAGGGCTGGTTGTGTTAGGTTTCTAATTTTCCCTTTTGGTTATATATTGGGAGGTTCAGCTGGCTTTTCCCTTTCTGATCTGGAGATTCTCCAGAAGTCCTATTCCCCTGGGGCCAAGTTGCCTCCTCTCTCTGGGCCTGGTGAGTGTCCGGCTGGCTGGGTGACTCTGCCTCACCACTGTGCATGCTGGGCCAGGTGTGGCTGGCTGGAAGGCAACAGGCCATGCCCAGGGAAGTGTTTAGCCCACCTGGTGTTGTGCTCACCTATTTCCCAGGTGTCATGCTGCCTCCTTTCTTACATAAATCTCTTAACTTCTCCCACACTGGCTTCTTTCAGTAAAGCTGTGCACAGAGAAGGATGGGAACTGTGGGAAACCCACTAGTTATAGAATTCCAATGGAGCTTCATTGCTTGGATGGACAATGCTTCTCCCAGAAGACTTAGGCTATTTCAATTCACTGTATGTGGTGTAGGACATTCCCTGGGAGTTTCTAGTCAGAGAGGTTCCAGAGTTTTCTAAAACAACCAAGGCTGTTACCATTTCATTTGTTTGCCCTTCATAACCACATGTCAAGGCCCTATTGTCGAATGCACTGTACACTGCAAGACATAGAGACACCAATCTGAAACACTGTGCCACTTTCACTTTGCTAGAAGGTGCTATACAACCTACTGGGGAGAAAAGACATCAATGTTCTCATTCACTGCTTGACCCAGTATTCTATAATAATGACCTACCAGACAAAATGTGACCACTGGTCCAACACTGACTTTACTGCTTGAGTTAACTAACTGCTTTCTCATTAGATGTGAAGCCTGCTCCATCTGGGAAACTTTCATTATTGGCACTGTAATCCTTATCCAAAGACCATGGCTGGGGAACTCATAGACAACAGGGGAGAATCTGTTAGAGTTCTTTCGCTAACTGGTCATGTTGACAAACTGCTTTCTAATTTTTATGTTTATATTCATATACCTGCCTTGTTCCCACCTTTGGCAGATAAACTTCTGTTTGCAGTAGTAGCTGTCAATGGGCTGAATAAGAGGCTCAGAGAGAAGGCCTAAATGAAATATTTCTCAACCACTTCCCATAACACCAGGCTCAGAAAACATTACAGAAGAGGCAGTAACAGGAATATAAGAGCCAGACGATGGGAGAAAGTATTGTGCAATGCAAACTTCTAGATTCAACATGGGTATTACACTCATGAAATCACACAAGCTGGGTAAATCTGCACATAACCTGGCCAAGTTCAGTGTAGCCAGAATTTTGGCAAAGTTGAGGGAGGTGTACTCTAGGTCAAATTCCTTCTTGAGGAAATATTGGCAGTTGAGAGCTTCTGGGAAGGGGGAATTATTAATTTTGTTGTTGGAATGTTTGGCCACTGGATTTCCCATGCTCCAGTGGTTGACTCTTTATCAGTACACATGCTGGCAGGACTACTTGGATTTAACATGTCAAAAGGAAAGGACCTGAAATTGGGAATGAAGTGTGTTGTGTTTTGGGGGAATTAAGAATAGTTTGAGGGTGGAAATGATGCACATATAATCATGTTTCATTTGATGCATGCATGGGATTCTTGATAATGAACAAAAATTTATATAAAGAGGACCTTTTTTTTTTTGTCTAAAAATCACATTGCCATAAAAAAATGAAACCCTAGGGTAAAAGGAATGTAAAATATATTCCAAACAAGTAGCAGGAGTAAACAATCAGATTTCTGTATCTGTCAAAAGAGATTTCAACCCAAAATTTGTAGAAAGGATAATGAAGGTTGCTTCAGACTCATTAGAAAAAAAGAATCAAGATAATTACAATTCTAGGCATGCATGTAGTGAATACTGAGACTGGCACACCTGTTTTATCAAGCAAACATTACTTTTTGTGAAAATGCAGAACTACTCCTTTTTAGCAATAGACAGTTTATCTTGACCAAATAAATAAAATAAACCTCTGAGTGGATAGCATTGATCAAACAGAGAATATGCTATCAAAGCCAACAAAATGAATACTCTTCTTAGTAGCTGGTGGAACTTTCTATAATATATATCCTGTAATAGGATGCAAATCAAGTCTTAAGAGATTTGTAATAGTTTCTTATTTTCTGCCTGGCTGGGGTGGCCTAAAATTAGAAATCATGAACAACAGTAAGAAAACTGCCGAACATATACAATCATATAGAAAAATGAACCATGTGTTATTGTTTAATGAATGGATTGTCACAGAAATTAAGAAGCAAACATAGAAATTAAGAAGAAATGTTTAAAATTCACAGAATTGGATGAAAACAAAATCACAGAACACAGAATTTATGGGGTATAATAAGAATATAATGAGGAGGTTCAAAAAAGTACATAAAAGATCAGAGACATCCAAAGTAAATAATTTATTGATATATCTTAGAACCTTGAGAAAAAAGAATGTGTTCGGTTCAAAACCAGTTAGGAATAATAATAATAAAAAAAAACAACAGAGCATAAATTAATGAAAAACAAATGAAAAAATAACACAAAGAATCATAAGGCAAAGGTATTTCTCTTTCATAATACAATAATCTCTTTTATAAACTGTTGATACCGGAAAAGGTCAAGGAGAGGGATCAAGGTGTGTGATATTTCTCAGCATCTGCCGGTTTGTTCTAGGACAAATCCAAACCAGAACAAGGCTGACTTCCACTGACTTGCAGCTTCCTAAGTACATATATGTGAACAAGTCTACCTGACTATCTCCTGTGCTCCTATCTGACTTTCCTTTTCCTCCTGAAAGTCTACTCCTAGCTGTCTGATCAGCACCAGTGGTAATGACAAATTCTTAGATTTACCAAAACCAAGTAATTTTTCTTTATCTTCCCCAAAACCCCTGAGTTCTGGAGAGTTGTTCTGATTCTCCAATCGTTATAGAAGAACTGCTACGTGTTAGTATTGTCTGTCTTCAGAACGTACCATAGCTCAAGAGAAAGCCAACTGGCACATGGCCTTGCAGTTTTGACATTTTCTATAGAAGCACATGGTTCACTTGTGGTTCCTGAAACGTTCTCCACACCTATGCACAAAGAACCAGTGTGCATAGTTCATGAGGCCATGATCCACATTGGATAAGGGTCTGTCTAAAAGTTCAGTCACGTGTTTTACCTCTTTCCAAATTGTCATCAAATTTTTGCCAGTTGTACATGAAAACTGAGAAACTGCACAAGTACTACACAAAGTCATACATGGAAAGGCCCCTGTTTTACACTTACCAATTAAGCATTGTATCCAAACAGTGATCAGGTAACTCGTATATATTACAGAAGTAGGAGAAGGACTGTAGAATGCTAATAAAATTACACATCAAAGGCCTCTGGCAGTATGTTGCTACAAAATTTTGAAATGACGAATGAAAGAATACTGACAAAGACTGGAACAGAGGTGGAAGTAGTTTCTCACTCTTGTAACCCTAGCGTTTAGGAGCTGAGATAGGAAGATGGTAAGACTGAACCCAAGCCAGGCATATACTGAGAGGCAGTCATAAAAAGTACAAAAATAAACATCGATTTAAGAAGTGAGATAAAGAGATTCTTACCAAATACAAGGGGAAGATATAAGGTAATAAACACTAAGATGATTGATGAAGAAAGAATCAAAGATCCATATTGAAAAGAAATAATGTGGAAATCTTCATATTAGAACTTTGAAAATGAAACTCACCATGTTGAATTCCATTCTGAGAAGGCACTGTAGAATTTTCCTGTAAGTCAAAACAAGAAAGCAAAGCAGTGGAGACTTTGCAGGTGATATCAGACTGTTTGTGTATGTCTATGGCCCATTAACTGTCCAGGTCAGTGATGAAGAATAGTTCCCAAAGGGAATAATGTCTAATCATAGTCCTACTTAGTATTCTAAATAAGCTGGGCAATCAGTTCAGACTCTGAGAAACATGACATCATGACATTCTATCATCCCTGCAAGAAACATCACATATTGCTGTGATCTAATGACCACATGAGCTTCCTACAACCACTTTGCTTTACCGATGTATAAAGAGAGGAAAGGGAACAGAATTTTTAAGGTTTTGTAGTTTTATAACTCCATAATTAGGGGCAGATCAAGTGAATTTTCCATAATCTTTACTGGCTTGATCAATGCTGTATCAGTCCCACTTACTGTGCTTTCCTGTGTAGTGTTCTAACTCATAAGAAACATTACCAAAATATAATAAAGGCGTTGACACATATACTGTAATTGATAGAGTTTGGCACATCATACAAGAGTAATCAACCATGTTTATTTTCATGGTAGAAAAATGCTGCCAAAAATATGCACATGTTTGTGGAAGCAAAACATCCTTCAAACAAAACACCATAGGTTCAGAGTCACAGTTAAATATCAAATAGAAACTCGAATAAATAAAAATAAAAAATAAGCCCAAATAATAATGGAACTTAGATCCAAATATGTGATCTACTTATTTTTGACAGCAATCTTTTAACATTGTTGCCCCCAAATACTTGTAATAGCATTTAAAAAGGGACACAATAACAGCTTCTTTCTCATCAAATCCTCCTGGGCTGAAGTTCCAAAAAAAATAATATCAAGAACAAAGCCTCCTAGTGTGTCAGAAGTCAGTGAGGAGCAGAGGATGCCATCGTTCTACTTCTCTTTATAAAGGAGACAACTGCTTCCCCAAGCACAGACTTGTAGGAAACTACAGAGGCCTGTCCAGGATGCTGGTGGTCGAGCTCACAGAGGCCTTGCTGGTCCCAAGCTGTATTTGGTGCTCTGTAGTTTGGTGGCTGTAGGGATATGAAGGAAACCCTGGAGACTAAGCAGGGAGAGATGGAAAAGGAGAGAATGGAGTGACCTAAAGAATTATTGCAAGTGTAAACACATACACACACACACATATATATATATATATATATATAATTTTTACTTCAAGGCCTCAGAATTGCATTAGAATATAATTAGAACATCATAAAATTCCTTTAAGCAGAATAACAAAGCAAGGCATGGCGCATGTGCTGGATAGCTTTAGTGTCAACATGACACACCTGGGTTGAGGGAGCCTCAATTAGGGAATTGGCTCCATTGGACTGGCCTGTGGCCACATCTGTGGAGTATTGTCTTGTTTGTTGAGAAATGTGGGAGAACCCAACTCACTATGGGTGGTGCCACCCTGGGCAGGTTGTTGTGAACTGTATAAGAGGGCAGGCTGGGCATGGGCCAGGGGAGCAAGCCAGTAAGCAGCATTCCTCCATGGCCTGTGCTTCAGCTCCTGCCTCCAGGTTCCTGCCCTGAATTCCTGCCTTGGGCTCCCTAAGTGATGAACTGTGACCCAGGAGATGTGAGCTGAATAAACCCTTTCCTCCCCAAGTTGGTGTCGGTCAGAGTGTTTTGTCACAGCAATGGAAGACAAACTAGAACAGAGCATGACAATATAGGAAGGAAGGCATAGGAGGTGACAATATTTAAAGGAGATGGAGGGAAGCTAGCCTTGGTGCACAGTTTGAACATGATGAATGAGAAGCACACAGGAAGACAATGAATGTGAAGCCCTCTGAACCTAGTGAGAAATATCAGTGAACAAGGAGCTGGAGAGATGGCTTTGCATACTGATGCTGGGAGATCCCAAATTCAGCTCCCAGCACCCACTAGATGGTGGAGAATTGCCTGCTACTCTGGCTCCAGGGCATCTCATGCCTCTAGCCTCATAGGCACCTGTACTCACAGGCACACAGTCACATATTAATATGAACATACACGTAGGATTAAACATAATAAAAATAAATGTTAAAAATATCAGAGTAGTTTCCCCTGTTTATCAAATCACACTTGATCTTCAAAATTCTACTTATAATATGTAAAACAGTGTTTGCTCTTGCTATCCATTCAGGAAACCTTTGTAAAACAAGAAGAGGAATCCATGAAGAAAAAGTATAAAAGAATCATGCTCGCAGAAAACATCCTCAACAAATACAAAAAGATTGAACAGGTTCTAGAACTAAGCTACCATTTATTTTCAGACTTCTGACATCTAAACAACACTGAGCATTATAACAACCCACTCTATGGGCATAAACACAAATACTTGGATACTATTTTAGCAGGGGCATCACAGCCCTCTAACAAAACAATTGCAGTGGCTTCCCCACTGGGGAATATAATGTCCCCTGCCACTAGGGGTCAACTTGGCTTACAGTGTCAGATGTGTGTTCCTCCTCTGCAAGCAGGCCTTAAATCTACATAGCATCTTGCTGGTTGCACATATACTAGACAAGCCACTACCATTCATCTGCATAGCACTCTCCAGCACTATGAAGGCCATCTTTCCACTAGCAGGGAATTTATCCCAGCTAGATCTCTCTTTCCCATGCTCACATCATACCACATCTTCAGGAATAAGGTCTTACCATCTGCTTCCTATGCGCAACCAACATTAGGCGCACTTGCATTTTTAGTGGGCCTCCAGAGTCTCCCTGGCCAACAGTTACTTAGATCTGACAAAAACCTCTTCTATTTTATAAAGATTCTGTCCCATCAAGGGACTCAGCATAGCCATTAAAGCTCCATTTCAATTCTGGGGGCAACCTACCCCTGTTACCGAGGTTTTATTTAACAATTGTACAATTTTTTAAACAATTGTACAATTTTTGTGGAGCCTTTATTTTTCATTTTTATAAGCATCAGTTTACACTTTGGCACATACATGTCCAGGCCATTGCACACTTTTCTCAGTCATCTGGGTGAACATCACTTATGTCTTACCCAACCATAAAACTCCCAAGGATTTCATAGTTATATTTGCCCCTGGTATCCCTTAGTGAATTTACTTTTTATCTTCTTTATTTTTCTTCAGGTGTATTTGATATTTCTCCAATGGGTCTCATATCTGTAAAACACTCGGACGTTAAATTATATGTTAAATCAAACATAAACAAGATCTATGATACCATGGGAAGATTTTATCTATTTGTACCAATTACTGTCTCAAAAGATCCATGTTGGGTACAATAGCATGGATAATAGGCATTAATTTAGTCAGCTCCCCAGTTACTGTAGTCATTTTCTTGACTCCACTTGGTATCCTGGGGTTTTACATGCAGTCTCCCTGCATTTCAATAGCTTTGATGGACTCCTTGGGCCTGGTTTACGCTGACTAGCCCTGCACAGGGTCCATGAGGACTAGGTCTCCTTTGGACCTTCCTGTACCTGCTGAATCCCTGAGTCAGGCATGCCCAGGCTGTGCCCTTTTCACTTACTCCATGTAGCTGCTGGGGGAGGCCCCAGCTGGGGAAACTGCCTCCACCCTAGCATCATCAGTTCAGGGGTACTTAGCTTGGTTCCAGCTCTTTGCTATTGTTAAGAGAGCTGCAATAAACATGGCTATGTCTTTTGTGAACTGTTCCTCAGGCTTTAAATCCTCCCAGAGGCTCTTTAGCACCAAATTTGGCTTTTTGTCAATTTTTTTTTTCTTTAAGAACTTAGATTTGACAAAAATCTTGCCATATTAGCCTTTGAGTAACCCCTGTCTCGAAAAGACCAAAAACAAAATAATAATAATAATAATAAAATAAAATAAAATAAAAAAGTAATAAAAAGACCAAAGATCATAGTTTGTTTTTCCTTTTTTTGTCTCTGAAGTTGCTGTTTATTTATTTATTTTTTTTTGTTGGCCTGTTTGATGTATGTGTGAATCAATGTCTAAGAATAAACCAGAATTTTATTTTGCTGAGTTGTCCTAAAAAAATAATAAATGCTATATGCTTAACAATCTCAAAAAAATAAAAAATATAAAAATTGTGTGTCTTTGTTTGTTGGGGTGAATGCGGGCAAGAAAAGGTTAGCTGGAATCGAACTCGTGTTTTTTTTTTTTTTTTTTTTTTTTTTGCAGGGTTCTTATCCTGAGCCTTTAACAGCTGTGCTATCCCCCCAACCTGGCGGATGGGGGGGACTAGAGCTAAAGTAGAGGAGAGGCATGACATTATGTGCTCTTATTAGACAGTCTGTGTGCCCCACCCTCAGCTGGGACTCCAAAGCCAGGACAACTGCTAGCAGGATGCCTGCTAGGTGAGTGGGCCCTGGGAGGGACTGGGGTCTGAGCATCCCAACGGGAAAGAGAGGATAATGAGGAGCAGTTCAGTGGGTGTTGGAGGACTGATTTTTTTTGGGTGGTGTGCTCTTGTGCAACGGTTTCACCCTCCACTTCCCAGTCTCAGAATCTAAACCTGGTCACCTTCTAGTAGAGAAGCAGCCCTGCCCCCTGGAGAAGCTGTCCTGGGGTTGGAGTCCCAGCTGAGGGTGTGGCACACAGACTGTCCAATAAGAGCGCATTACATCATGCCTCTCCTCTACTTCAGCTCTAGATTCCCCCCCCTCCGCCATGCTGGGGGAATAGTGCAGCCTTTAAAGGCTGAGGATAACAACCCTGCAAAAAACAAACAAACAAATAAACAAACAAACACCACGAGTTCGATTCCCAGCACCCACAAATGAGTGCTCTCCTTCCAGCTAATCTTTTCTTGTCTGCATTCATCCCAACAAACAAAGACACACAATTTTTATATTTTTTATTTTTTATTTATTTGAGATTGTTAAGCATATAGCATTTATTTTTTTAAGAACAACTCAGTAAAATAAAATTCCGTTTTTCCAATTAAATCTAGACCTATACCCACTTCCTTGCCCTCCCACCCCACCAGAGCTCACACATTCCGCCAAACATGTCTTCCATCTTTTTCTCAGTCTCTTTTAAAAATTTTGGTGCAGAAGTTTACTACTTTGAGCAGAGGTTCATACTTCAGTCAGTTCTTTGACCCAGTCCTTCTGTCGCTGTTGTTGTTATTCTCTCCAATGTGCATCACTCCAAAATATGCATGTATGCTTCCACATATATCATAGGTTTTAGCATCTTCAGCTTATGATTTTTTCTTTATTAGGCTGAAAGATGTCATTTTTGAAGGTTCCTCCTTGGCAAGCCCAAACAACCATCAGTGCTGCCTTGTGCTCCACGCTGGGGTTTTCCCTTCCCACGGTCACCATATGAGATCCAGTAAGCACCACACTCTGTCTTGATCTTCCTGTACTGGTCTCCATGATACAGCCTGGGTAGTCCAACAATGGCAGTCTATACTCTGAAGAGGCTGAAACCTCAGTAGTAGCTCAGTCCACAAGCTGGATGTCTCAGCAGTCCCCATCTGGCACTGAAGGTTTGGAGGATTCTTGGAGAGACATGAGTCTTCAGTCCATATTGGAAGTTAAAAAGCTGTGTCTCATGACTTTGAAGGGTGGCAAAAGCAGTGGCAGCCACAGGGTAGCTGCACTTGCCAGTAAGACAGGCAAAACAACTGGGCTCTTTTTTTATTTTTATTTTTCACTTTTTGTCTTTTTATTAAGATCTCAAGTTTTATACCTGAAGTACAATTTCTCAGGTCTTACTAATTGTTTATTTCTGGTTATACTTTCCTTTTGGATGTTTAAGGCCACACAGCCCAGATTAACCAAGGTTTTTGTTTTCTCAAGGTCGGCTGTGGATCTGGTCCTCAGTGGTCATTCAGGGTTTGGAGGTGGGGGGAGGGAGCCCCTGGCTCGTTTTGGCTTTTCACTTATCAGTTCCATGCACTTGAGGACAAAGTCAGGTCTTGCTAGACCAGGCTTTCCCTTTTGAAGCATGAGCAGACTTTCCACTTTATAGATTAGACACTGGCTGAAATCCAATTAGTGGATATCCAAGACCTCCCTGCACAGGAAGACTGGTGACTCAGATTTGCAGGACATTTCAAGAGATGCCCCATGCATAGTCCCCTGGGACTTAGTTGACCTCTGAGTGCAAGGACAAAAATTACCCCTTAAGACTCTCAGCCAAATTGGTATGGGCATTAAGCATGGTCATTAAGCATCCAAAAATGCTAAGTTACACCAGCTTGATACTTTTAGCTACTGTATAATATTTTAGAAAAGCCTTGGACAAAAGCTCAAGCAGCCTTGTATAAGAAATACTAAAAAGCACTCCAATAAAATAAATACTGTGGTTTGACATAATGTCATGACATACTAGGTTTTTCCTCATTCTTTTGATCTTATATTACTCTAAAATATGCACATATACCCTCCACCCATATATAATATCTTAGCAGGGGAATCACTGCTCTCTAAGTATTTGTGTTTATGCCCATAGAGTGGGTTGTTATAATGGTCAGTGTTTGTTTAGATGTTTGTGCTTCTTTCTATTTCTGTTTTATTATTCAGAAAAATACCCCTGAAATAAACCAACAATCAATTGTAAACGCAAGACGGACAGACTCGAGAGCTTGATGTCTCACAATAGAGAGAAGTAGATTGTTCTTCCTCTCTCTAATTCCCTCCAAGCCCAGGGATTCTTGTGGAAGAGGTGGAAAGACAGAACATGGGGGGTGGAAGAGGCAGGTGGGAAGAACATAGGGGTCAGAAGAAAGGGGGTTGGCAGAGATGGACCTTCTTCTGAATGGACTTGCCCTGGAAAGGTGGGCTGAAAGACCATTGGACCTTTAAAGTTTTGTGGAATATTTAATAGGCTCAGAGACATTGTTTAATAAATGCGAAGATGTCTAGGGTATTGAAATTTATAATTGAGTATGCTGAAAACAAAAATAAAACAAATAATTTTGTGCACTATAACAGAATTCCAGTTTGTTTTGAGGGAAATAACATAAAACAATATAGACATACATGACTGAATTACATGAGATCTCAACACACGAGAAGATTCACGGACACATATAATTACACAAAACCCAGTACACCCTAAAACACAATAATTAAGTTTCTATCTTGACTTAAGAATTCTTCCCGAGCATGGCTTGGTAGTAAGTACTTTGATTTTACAGAAAGCTCTCAATTGAGAGAGTTTTGTCTTAGTTCCATAAGCTCCTGTTTATCCTAGTTTTAAAGTTGTCCAATATTACCTGGAGGGCAGTCTGCATCTGACATTCAGACTGGGAGGATCTCATTTAAAATTTTATGTGTGCGCGACCTATATGTAATGTTCTCATAGGAGCAGGAGGAGGGTGCTAGTCTCTCCCTCATTCATATGCCTTCCTGGACTTCCATCTTTCCATGACTTAAGAGGTCTTACCTTAGGGCCACAGATGTAATCCCCATGGTCAATCACCCGAAGGTGAGTGCCCGTTTAGGTTGAGGCCCATTCAGATTCCATGGCTGCACAGAACTATGGAAGAATAACTCTAATTTTTACATTCACACACAATTATTCAGAGTTTTAGAGTTGTTCCCTAGTAATTCCCACTGATTTTTTTCTACATAGATGGGGCCAGCACTTTGGAGCCACATGGTCCTCTTTCCTTCCTGACTGGAGACCAGTGGCCATCTTAGGATCACATCAACACTGTATACAGCTCCCTGTGGTGGATAAGCCCATGTGGGTTTTCACCTGTCTGTCTAACCTGGGAGGTACCCTTACCTGATCTGGACATCCATTATGGGTCTCCATCTTGCTTTACCTGGGGAGGTGCCCTGGTGCATGGCTCTGAAACTCTCTGACACTCCAGAAGACTCAAATCCATCAGACAAAAACAAGGAACATAAAGCAACAAAACACCCATGTAGACAAAGAAGACCAGAACAAACAGGCATATGGTGGCTACTTTTCACTCAAACACCTAGTACTGGGGGAGGAGAGGACATCTTTTCCATCCTTGGAGGCAGAGTTTGCAATCATGCCCAGTCTTCTCTAGAACCTCCACATATTTCAGGACTTCCCAAACCACCACTTTAGTTGTCCTGTCTCAAATGCATGTCAGCTAGTAGTAAGTTCTTACCTTTGTTTCATTTCTAACTTGCAGAATTTGCAGTGGTCACAATCCTGGGATCCCTTGTACCTCCAATTCCAAAGCTTGCCCCTATATTGGCCCTGTCCCTGACTAGTGACACTTTAGTTTATGGCAACCATAGTCTTGGAGTCCTCTGGTCCTCAAAATCCACTAACAGGCTCATGCCCATATTGGGCCTGTCTGTGACCAACAACCCGGGTTCTGGGGTCTCCCAGTTATCTTGCTGCAGCTTCCAAATGTTGTAGAGTTTTAGAACTCCGCCAGACTCAATTCAGATTTAAATCTGCCAAAATTTATTGGCAAGACAGTCTTGTTGTCCAATTCAGACTGCTGCCTGGAGTGAGGATGGGAGAAGCCCTGTTGAATGGGATACCACAAGGCAAAGCTGCCTTTTACTTCTGGTCCAGATTGTTGTAAATTTGGAAGAATTTATATGGAAGTAAAATAGGACCACGTGCCTGTAGATCTTAGCATGGAACTCTGTTCTAATCTGAATCTCTGATGGGTCCTGTGATCTGCACATCAGAGCCTATCTTCCCACTTTCTGGAGGTGTCCAGAGACTATTAACAGAAAGCCACCCAAATATGGTTTCCCACTAATGACATGGCAATTTCAGGATAACCAGATTGGTGGTTTGTTCATAGTTAATCATGAATTGATTCTGAAAAGATTTTATCAGAACATGGGAATTATTCCTTGTTCAATAGAAAATCAGCAATGTTATTAGTGCTCTTTTATTTTATGAAATTAACATTATAGTTCATTGATCTGTGCAGGTCTTTATAGCTATTCCATGACTGCTTCTGATTTCTACAGAATCTTTATTTGAAGAGAGCATTATGGTGGACCTTCAATGGTTAAATGAAAGTTGGAGAGGATCAGAGAGAAAGTCTGGGTACTGGACAAGTTAAGAAACTACAGTCTTGGTATTACTCAGCCTTGTTTTTGTCTTGGTGAGTTCTGGAATAGGGCTTTTGATTCTGCTAAATATCACTCGGTCTGTGCCCTTTCCTTAACCTTCTCACTATTGGCAAGTGTGAAAAAGATTAGTGTGTTATGAAAGACAAATATCACCTACAAACTCATTAAATGCTACAATCAGCTATAGAGGAGCTGACTGTGAAGACTGTCAAGAAAGGTACAGTTAATCCACGAGTAGCCTGCAGCAGGCAGCTCAGGTTTCCATGGGCGACTGCAGCTCTGAGTGACTGGACTGATTTATGGGCCTTATTCTTTGCAGTCTCCACTGGCACTCTTGTTATCCAAATCCCCATTCCTGCATCCCTCTGTTTTCATTTGCTATGTCTGCAGGGATAGACAAAGAAATTGAGCTTCACAGATTTTAAGGTCGGAAACCCAAAAATTTGGCAGCATATGCATTGTCTTCAGACACCTTTCCCTGGATTCTAGAAGATGGCTTCCTCGCTGTTACATCAGAGTTTTCTTATGGACATGGACTCCTGAGTTATCCGAGCATGCTCACATATCTTCTGTTTTGAAGAAACAATCTTGGACAGATTCTCCAGGGTCCTACTCTAACAACATTTTTAAAAATTTTTATTTATTTTTTGTATGTGTATGAATGTACTGTCTGCATGTAGGTTTGTGCACCCGTGTCGTGCAATGCCGTGGAGGTCAGAAGAGGGTCTCGGATTCCCCTGGAACTGGAGTTCTCCTGGAATTGGAGTTACAGATGGTTCTTAGCCACCATGTGGGTGCTGGGGATCGAACCCAGGTCCTCTGCAAGAGCAGTCGGTGCTCTTAACCGCTAGGCTATCTCTCAAGCCCCTCTAACAACATTTTTAATAGTATAATCACATTTGAAAGGCCAGACATCTCGATTCAGTCTTATTGTGAAGTACTGGGACCTTGGGCTTCCACATAGGTCCTGGAGTAAGAGACAGTCAGAATTGGGCGTGGTATGGTGTCAAATTCTTTTAATCTCAGCCCTTGGGATGCAGAGGCTAACAGCTTGCTATCATTTAAGGTCATCCTGGTCTACCTAGTGAGTTCCAGGCCACCTAGTGCTTCATAGTGGGACCCTGTCGCAAACACACACACACACACACACACACACACACACACACAGAGAGAGAGAGAGAGAGAGAGAGAGAGAGAGAGAGAGAGAGAGACCCAGACACATAGATACACACACATACAAAACAACAAAAAATAAAAGAATTGGTAGCCTAGGAGTTAGACTGAACTGGAATCTGGATTGACATAGAAGGTGAGAAGAATCCATAAAGTAAAAAAAAAATCCAGTTAATGAGAATAGAGTAGAATTCTAATGTAAAAATATTTCTTATGACTTATATATAAGATGCAAGCATTTTAAAAATAATTTTAGTGTTTCAAAATATTTGGCAAATAATAGCCATGTTTTTCATGAATCATAAACAGTTTACACAAGCCTCTGATAGTTGATGTCTCCTCTTCTTTACACAAAGATAGCACAGACACTAGAGATACCTGTTGTTTTAAAATATAAATTCAATCTAGCAATCCATTAATCTTTGTCTTTTTCTTTATTAATTTTTTAATGATAACTATTCCTGGAGAAGTATAATAACTTTTGGAAATTCTCTTCAATGTATTTTTTTAAAAATTGAGCTTTTTATGCGTTTATATGCTATGCCTGCATGTATGTAAGTAAACCCACTACATGGAGTACTGCCAGGGTAGAAGAGTGGGCTTTGTACCTTTTGGAACTGGAATTATGGACAACTGTTAGCCCTCATGTGGGAGCTGGGATTCAAACTCAGTACTTCTGCAAGAACAACCAGTACTCTTAGCTTCTGAGCCATCTCTCCAGCCCTTTTAATGCATTTTAAATGGTTTGCTTTGTTTTTAAATACAAGATCTCCCTCTATAGTTCTGGCTGGCTTGGAAATAACTATGCAAAGCAAGCTGGACGAGGACTCAGAGAGATCCACCTGAGTCTGTTTCCCAAGTGCTGGATGAAAGGTATATGCCAGAATGCCCTGTTCTTCATCTCCTCTTTTGTTTAAGTAATATTTCAAAATCATCTGAGTAATAAGTGGATTTTAATAATCATCTTCGTTTTTCCTTTGCTTTGTATTACCAGCCCACTTTATGTTTGTGAGAATGTTTGCCCTGGAGTGGGGGCTATACTACATCTATATCTGTCCTCCTCTTCATAAGGCTCCAATGACATTACTAATGTTTCTTTCCATCAAATTTCACCCAGGGGAACCCATGAGCTTCTTGTGGTTCCTTAACAAGCATGGGTGAAGGACTACTTGCAGTCACGTGGTAAACACAAAACAACTTCACTGGAAACTCTTCAGCCTGCATAGATGATGGCTTTCCGGATGTCATGGATCTAGAGATCCTTCCCCTAATTCTTCCCAGCCTATGTGCTCTAAACCCTCTCTCAGACCCTGAAGTCATCTGTAATTAAGGCTCAATGGCATATAACTGGTTGGGCAGTCCCTATCTATATCTAAGGGTTGACCATATTCTCTTGTCCAATTTGAATTCAGAAGTGTTCATGAGATAAGAACAGGCTTCATTTTTTTTATTGAAATCCACTTTCCTCAACACTATTTTTTGAAGAGAGTTTTTCATCAATGTATGCTCTTACTATCTTCAACAAAAGTCATGTAAATGTAGTTGAGAGGACTTATATTGGGGTCCTCAAGATCAAGTTGGATTTAGAGTGATGGAAAGTGTTTTTACATAACTAAACCAGTAGCTAAATTTCAGCACTCTTAAAGAATACTGTCTTTTGCAGCCCTCGGCTGGCTTTTTCTTTCTCTTGACTCTAAGAATTCCCTCATGAAACTTCTTTAGTGCTGGTTTAAGTCTCATGAGTTCATTCATTCATGTTTTTTTCAAACATGCAAAGTTCATTTTCTACTTCCATTAAGACAGGTAGTTTTGGAGGGATATAAAAATCTTGGTGGATAATTCTTGTCTTTCTGAACCTTGGAATACTTCATTTAATGATGTCCTAGATTTCAGGATTTATGCTGGGGTGTATACTATGATCATTTCCCATTTTCACACATATATACAACATATCTTAGTCATATTTACCTTTTATTTTCCTTCACCAATCCCTCCCAGATCCTTACCTCCATGTATTGTTTCCAGCTTCATGTCTTTCTTTGTATACTAAAATGAATCTAATTAGTGCTGGTCCTATACCCATGCACATACATATGGGGCCATCCACTGGAGCATGGTCAACCTAAAAGGAGCCATAGCCCTAAGGAAAAAAAAAAACCCTTATCAACAACCAACTCTCAGTAGCTACTCTGCTAGACTTCAAGCCTTTGGGCTCCTCATGGACCCATCCTAGGATCTTGAATAATTTGATCCGTACCAAGTGTTTTGCAAAGGTCAACAGCTAGAATGAATTCTTTAGAGCAACAGTCTTTATATGTCCACACTGTCTTGCCTTGCTCAAGTTTGTTCTGCTCTCTGGATCTTATCCTTTTTCTGTACATCTTTCTGGAACTTTCCTGAGCTTTATTGGTATAGGATGTGGTATCATTCCTAGCTGAATACTCTATGTAAACTTATCCTCTACATTCTATCTCTTTGTGAATCTCTGCATTAACTGTCTATCCAGTGCACAAAGATCATCTTATGTGGACTGAAACTTGGTCTAATATTAGCAAATATGATAAATACAAATCTTAGGGTGAGAGTATTGGGTGAATGTATTTGATATATGTTATTTGCACATGTGATTTTCTCCAAAAACACATAAAATATAAAGCTTTATATTTAATAAATTTTAGTGCTAAAACATTTCATTATAAATATGCATGTCTATTTTGATAGGTTGCTATTAAATTTTCTCACTTTGTACAATCAAGTTTAAATTTTGTTATTAATTAAAATGTTCCTTTGGATCATCTCTGATCTCACTTCTCTGTATAGTTTTGATATATTTCCCTTCATTTCTGTGTTGAGTGCTGTAAGTGCATCAGGATACTGAGAATTTAGAAAGTGGTTTTATCAGTTCTCTGCCTCTGTCTCTCTATGTGTATGGAATTTCTTTTTTTATTAATTTTTATTTATTTCTGTATGTGTATGAATGTACTGTCTGCATGCAAGTTTGTGCACCCGTGTCGTGCAATGCCGCGGAGGTCAGAAGAAGGTGTCCTTCTAAACAGTTTCAGTAATAATGGTTGTAGGTCTTTTTGAAATGTTTTANGTATGAATGTACTGTCTGCATGCAAGTTTGTGCACCCGTGTCGTGCAATGCCGCGGAGGTCAGAAGAGGGTCTCGGATTCCCCTGGAACTGGAGTTCTCCTGGAATTGGAGTTTCAGACGGTCCTTGGCCGCCATGTGAGTGCTGGGGATTGAACCCAGGTCCTCTGTAAGAGCGGTCGGCACTCTTAACCGCTAGGCCATCACTCCAGCCCTGTGTATGGAATTTCTTACAGAGCAAATGGAAATAGAATAGATGAATGCTCTCTCTAACAAGAAAGAACCTGTTTTTCTACATTTACATGAGTCAGGTATTTCCTGAAAGACTGGTCATATAGGTGATTATGAACACTTGTCACTTTCGAAGTGTGGTCCAAAATGACAGGGTGTAGAGATCCAATGGTCTACCAGGATACCACACATTCCCCTTCTCTATTCTTGATTTTTTGATAATTGTGATTTCCTAACCTGTTTCACTGGTCTACTGCAGGTAGCTGTGGACAGAACACTAGAGAAGAGTGGAAGAATAAGAATGTCTAACATGATCTCTTGCTTGTGCATAAACAGAGAGGAAGCTTGTCTGGGATCACCCCTGTGGAGCTATCCTTCCTGAGCCTGTGTACTGTTCCTGCCCCTCAAATTCCATCCTCCCAAGCCCCTGAAAAAGAGACAGCAAACAGGAATCACATGCTGAGTATTTTATTGGATATAGAAGATACAATCATGACAGCATGGTTCCAATGCTCTAACATTCTGCAGGATATTATCTTCTCATTCTCTTAAAACAAAGAATGACTTATGACATGCATTTTCTCATATTCCATGATTTTAAAGCATATTAGGTCCCTAGAATAATTAAGGGCTTTAACTGATGAGTGAGTTCAAATTAAACTTGTTATAGAATTTTCTATATCTTGGGCAATTTAATCTGTGGAAGCATTGCATTCTGTTCTCCTAAGATGGTGGTGGTGCCTGAGTTTCAGGAATGAGATGGGTAATTTTGCATTTGATTACCTTCAGATTGTGGCAGGTTGTGTTGATTAACTGTGGGAGAAGGTGCACAGATCATTTAAATGTTGACTGAAGTTACATTTTTTGAGGCTTATGTTGTGTCTGGGACGGGCCTTGCTGGTTTCCAGGACAAGAAGGGCTATTTGGTTACTGAGCGCCTGGTGGAGGTGGGCCTTGTGGGCTTCCAGGTCGAGGAGGCCCGTTTGGTTGCCGGTCTCCTGGTGGAGGTGGGCCTTGTGGGCTTCCAGGACGAGGAGGCCCGTTTGGTTGCCGGTCTCTTGGTGGAGGTGGGCCTTGTGGGCTTCCAGGATGAGGAGGCCCGTTTGGTTGCCAGCCTCCTGGTGGAGGTGGGCCTTTAGGTTTTTCAGGACGAGGAGGGCTATTTGGTTGCCGGCCTCCTGGTGGAGGTGGGCCTTGAGGTTTTCCAGGACGAGGAGGGACGTTTGGTTGCTGTTCTGGTGGAGGTGGGCCTTGTGGACTTCCAGGACTAGGAGGACGGGTGCCGTTTTGTTGCTGGGCTCCTGGTGCGTTTCCTTCAGGAGGGGCCCTCTGAGGCTGTTGGCCAAGTTGCTCAGCTTCTGTGTGGGTATACATCAGAACAGATGAATTTACATAGCCTCCTTTTCCCTCAACATGACTTTCAACGCTTTCATAACCAGTGATGTTTCAAGAGAAAAGTTCTTAACACTCAGACTGTGTATAAAATGAATTATGTCTTTCCACTCAAGGCTAGTATTTGTCCTTAAAGTTAAGAGAGCAAATTTGCTTTTAGTTTGCTTAAAATTCCCAGAGGATGTTTGCAAAGACCTAAGCATCTAAAGGGAAGATTTTTCTACAGATAATCTTTATAAGTGTCTTATGCCTACAATTAATTACAAGGAAGCCTAATTTTGAAATTAGATCATCTTGTTCATGTTTTTGGACCCAGGTCAAATAGTTAAGAGACAGAATAAAAAGAAAAATAGCCACACAAAACTTATGATGAATCTCTGCGAATATATATTAGCTTTACCTACAGCTAGATAGAAGAACAGAAAGAATTGGGTATGGTCTCTTATTCCTGTGTAGCTTTCACATATATTATAGTCTACACATACATCAGAGGGGATGGGAATATTCCTTGCACCGTTCAGGGTAACACCAAAGGGTCTACATGAGGATACTTGTGTTTTGTGCATCCTAACAACAGTCAGTTCTCTTCGGTGAAGAAGTAAAACACTCCTTTGTCATCAAAGCCAGGTCTTCCAGCTATCATCCTAGGAAGACAGATGAGTGGTCTCCAGAATCAGTGCTGTGAAACATTTGAATATGTCAACCAAGGAATGAACGCTCACACTTTGTTTGAAATGAAGACATGATGATGATTAGATAACTTAGAGGTGGACAGTGACTGTGTTGGGCATGCTGAAAAAGTCAACATAGATTGAAGAAGGTTCGAAAATAATAACTATTTTCTAACACATTTTAGGAAATAGAACATTCAGAGAAGAGGATTATTAGTGATCCAAATAGCACATACATCTTATAGGCAAATATGACTTTCAAATGCAGCCTATATATCCACTAAGAAAGATTTTATTGTAAATTAATGATACTGAAAAGGTAGGAAGCTTGATTGCTCTTTTTTAATTACTCAAAACATAAACACAATTTTCTTCTCCCTAGAAGACATCATATCTGACTCCCAGTATTTGATATTTAGAATTGCCATCTAATAATTAACAATATTTAATGTCTTTGTGCATTAATTTCTTGGCTTCCATTCCCAGTATTCTCAGGAAAGATACCTACAAGTAAACATTTTGCATGCTATGATGACACCTTGATTTTTGTTTATTTAAAAAAATTAACAGTTTTATTGGAGTTTTGTCATTTCATACATCGTTTCTCATTCCAATCTAGACTCATCTCCTCTTTAATGCCCCCCACCCCACCTGAGTTCATGCACCCTGCCATTCCTGCCCTGTATCTTTTCTGATTCTTTTCAGGGTTTTTCAAAGCAGAAGATTATTGTTTTGGGGGGAATTTTACTGTTTCAGTCTGACACCTTGATTTTTGAATGGGAACAGTTATGAAGTCTGCTTCTAAATAACTACATGCAAGCATTCAAAATCACTTTATATTTTCACTGCTCTCCATATGCTTGATGTGTGATTCATCTGTGAATGTAGGTCCATGCACTGCCCACTTGTATTATTATATTTTAACAGTTAAGTTTCCCTTCATGTTTATTTATTGCTACTGCATGATTTCAGGCACCAAAAAAACCTTTCTAAAAATACATTCTCATTATCTTACTGCAAAAAAAAATCAGGAAACGTGATTAACTCTATGATAAGTACATTTTAAATCCTTGCAGTAAAATAATGGCATACATGTTTCTACCCTTGTCATAACAGTCATAAAAATTCTTTAGGGCAGTCTGTTTACTGCTCTTCATCCATCCAACCATCTCCCAGTTTTCCTTGAGCTCCAACATTCAGTGCACCACCTCCTCTCCACTTTCATATCTGCATCTGGCCTCTGAGCTGAGCTCAGGGCCAGCAAGGCCACTGTCATCAGGACCACCAGCATCTTAGTGGAGGCTCTGGAGTTGCTCCCAAGTCTATGCTGGGAGAAAAAAGACCACTCCCTATATAAAGAGTAACAAAATAATAACACTTTTTAGGTCCCAGTTGGGTGACATCACATCTGAAATACCAGGATGCCTTGCATCCTTGACTTTTCTTTGGGACTTTATCCCAACAGGATACAGTTGGAGGCAGTTGTCATGGGTCATGTCAAATTTCTTTACTACCTTATTGAAGCAAGAGTGCTGAAGGAACTCCAAGTAATTAGCTCAGATATTAGATGTGAAATTACATCATTTTTAGATATCCATTTAGTTCTACTAACTGTTATTCTGGCCCTGTGGGTTATGACTTAGGAAGATTTTTCTTGAACTCACATGTTCATATTAATGTCAGCATTGTTTTTATCCCTGAGAACAAAGATGGTAAGCCACTCTAGTATCTAGTTCTACAGATTCCATCAATAGTGATATATTTACCCCATCAATATACTATTTTGCTGACTGTTTTGCTCAGTTCTTTGATGAGGTAGAACACCACAGACACACAGTACTGAAGATGGACAGACTGTTTACAGTAATAATTGTTACTTAGAATTCACTGAATTTGGCTCTAATTTGGAAAGCCACGTTGTAGAGCTGGAATCCTAAAACATTTGGGTTTTGCTCCTGTCCCTATGTTTCAGTAAGGAAAAATCAACTTTCAGAAGCCTGTGTAGATAATAGACCACAGCAACATGAGGAGCCACTTCCTGTGTCATCTTTCTCAGAGTTTGTCCTGACATCCTACCTACCTTGTCTACTATACGGAACATGTTTATATTTGGAGATTATTCCCCAAATCAAATATTTTTAGCCACTGATTTGAACAGTGATTTGTCCATGGACAAAATAGTCTGATCCCACATTCCGTGTCTTCATTGCACTTCTGCATTCTGACTTGTAGGCATAGTCTACGCCGATTTCTCAGAAGCTTTGGCACAGTGAAATTTTCTATAATGTTCTGATCAGCATTACTCCCCATTCTTCCTGTCAATCAGATTTGTTTAGCAACCAACCCTAGGATTTTTTTTAGTAATGTTTCCTTAGGAGGGTGTTTCAATATGTTGCCTAGGTTGGTTTCCGAATTGCCACTTGCCTACTTCATTGCCCCGATGTTTGCATCACAGGTGTGAGTCTGCACCTTCCTTTTTCTATTCCCTTCTAGCACTGTTTCCTTGCTTAAACATTTTGTAACATGGTATTGTTGCAATTAGCAGTATTTTATCTGTCATATGTGCTTTTTTCTGTCTTTTTTTTTTTTTTTTTTTTTTTTTTTTTGTTTTTTTGTCTTTTTGAGACGGCTTCTCCCTGTAGCCCCAGCTGTCCTAGAATTCACTCTGTAGACCAGGTTGGCCTTGAACTCACAAAGATCCGCCTGCCTCTGCCTCCCAAGTGCTAGGACTAAAGGCATGGGCCACCACACCCGGCTTGCTCTCTATTATCCTGCTTTTTAGTCCATTCCGTAGTGAAGTTACCTGATTTTTTTTTTTTTTTTGCATGGAAGGTATAATTAGTGTGAACAGCGATCTGTTCGAGTGTGACCTTCTGTGTGCTTGTATCATTGCTCAGTGTTCATAAAGGACTGATGGCAATTTAAGGGGAATTTGAATGACCATGAGGAAAGGTGAGCCACGTGACTATCTAAACTTTACAATAAACCTCTATTTGTAGGCCCTGGGTGTGTGCTATGCACATGATTAGCAGTCTTCACCCTCTTTTGGTAAGGTACATTATGTAAGAAACCCACCTAGTAATGGGTTTTGGTAGAGAAGCTGTAAAAACCAGAGTCTCTAGTGATTGTAGGGATATTCTGAACAGGGATACTCTATTAATAGCTGAAATTGTTCCACCTAACCATCCTCAGTGGGTCACACTCTCAAAGAAAACTGAACCCTTCTCCCAGTAGTTCCAATACTTCCTCAGCTTCTTGTTCACCCCCCCACCTTGAGATCAGTTACTGTGATATCTCCAGGAGTGTCTTTTCTACTCTTGTATGAAATATAATCATATCGAAAAGCACAGTTCTGTGGATCACTGGTTTCCACATATTTGTAATTATAACAGTCTGGGTCAAAGCTTTGTAATTATAACTGCCTATAAAAACATGCTCTGCATAAGGACTGGGTCAAAGAACAGACTGATATATTTAAATTCTGCCCCAAACAATAAACCTTTGCAGAGAAAAACTTTAAAAAGACTGAGAGAAACATTCATGACATGTATGGCAGAATGCATGATCTGGGATAGGGTGGGGGGAAGGGAAGGGGGAATATGTCTAAATTGAACTGAAAAATGATGTCTGAAGTACACAAAATATCAATAAAAATATTGCTGGCAAAAGCATGATCTGAAATTATTTTTTCCTGATTTTTTTTAAATTTTATTTATTTCTGTATGTGTATGAATGTACTGTCTGCATGCAAGTCTGTGCACCCGTGTCGTGCAATGCCACGGAGGTCAGAAGAGGGTCTCCGATTCCCCTGGAACTGGAGTTCTCCTGGAACTGGAGTTTCAGACGGTTCTCAGCCGCCATGTGGGTGCTGGGGATCGAACCCGGGTCCTCTGCAAGAGCGGTCGGTGCTCTTAACCGCTAGGCCATCCCTCCAGCCCTGATTTTCTAAATAATATTATACCAGGTGATAAAAGTAATGTAGAGGTATTTGGAAGTATATGCTTTTGTTATATACACATGCATTTATATTTCTTTTTAAAAAATTTATTTTTGATGTGTATGAATGTACTGTCTGCATGTAGGTTGGTGCACCTGTGTCGTGCAATGCCGTGGAGGTCAGAAGAGGGTCTCAGATTCCCCTGGAACTGGAGTTCTCCTGGAATTGGAGTTACAGACGGTTCTTAGCCGCCATGTGGGTGCTGTGGATTGAACCCAGGTCCTCTGCAAGTGCAGTTGGTGCTCTTAACCGCTAGGCTATCTATCCAGCCCCATGCATTTATATTTCTAAGGACTCTGGTGAGAATATTAAAACTCATAGTGCAAACATGTTTTCTTGTTTCTTATTATCTATTCTACTACTTTATAGAGTTACCTCAACATTCTTATTATAAAGAGTCTAAAAATAAATTTATCATCTGTGTTTTTCATTTCTGACATCTCTAGGGCTGCTGCGATTAACCAGTTTTTTGTGCTAAAATGATGGGATTGTGAGAATGTTGCAGAAAGTAAAAATAGAGAAGACTCTGTGACTATAAATCTGAAGATAAACTTGTTAGTATGGACCTCTGCTAAGTTCTCTACTCTGTGGATAGTACATGTTCTACCACTTTCTTAAACCATTACAGGAAAGCCTCATAAACAGTGGATTTTCCCACCAATAAAGCAATAATGGAAGAATAACTAGGCTGGTGGCTTCTCCTTGAATGATCATGGATAGATTCTGACTGGAGACCGTTTTAGATTTTGACAATTCTATCCTATATGACTGAAAATCAACAATTTTCTCTGGCTCTTCTGTTTCATGGAAAGCAGATACTAGGTGCTTAGTCTTCGTAAGTCTTTGTGTTTATTGTCGTGGGTACTTTTGCTTTCTTCAGAATCTATATAGGAAAAGAACATTATGATGGCCCTTCAGTGGGAAAATCAAGATCAGGGAAGCATGAGGGAGAGTACCAGGATATTTTGTGGACAGCTGAGGAAACTGCAGTCCTGGAGTAAGTCAGCCTTGTCTTGATCTTTGTGTTCTGGAACAGAGCCATTGGTTACAAATATCACTCAGTTCATGCTCTTTCTACAATCTTCTCCAGTGTCAATAAAATATGAAAGAGACGAGTGTGCTTTGAAAAAAAAATATCACCTTTGAAATCATCCATTCAACAAGACCAGCTATAGAGGAGCTAGGGTGAAGACTGTCAGGAAAGGTCCATTTTGTTGAAGAGCGGCGTGCAACAGGAACTCAGACTTCCATCTGTTTCTACAGTGCTGAGTCTACTGGTATCAAATAGGGACCTTCTGTTTCACAGGCCTCAGTGTTGTTCTTGATGTCCAAATCTGAATTCCTATACACCTCTTTTTTCATTTGCATGTCTGCCAAAATTATCCAGTGACTGGATGAGATTAACAAAAGGAACCAAATTTCACAGAATTTTGAAGGTCAGAAGCCTAAAATTAATCTGGCAATGGATACATTTCCTTCAGAAGCCTCTCTTCCTTATTGGGTCATCACATGGGGTTTTGCTCATTAACAAGTACCCTGGCTTGTTATGTTCACATATCCTCTTCTTTTAAGTCCACAGTCATAGATACTCCTCAGTCCTAGTCTAACAAACTCTTTATAATATAATATTCTTTTTAATGTTCATTTATCTAGAATCAGTCCTTTTGTGAGATAGTGGGACTTTCAGCTTTCACACAGGAGTTGGGATAGGATAAAATCAGCCTACAATCCTTGCTAACCTTTACCCAGTTCAATAGCAGCCATATCATCTCATTGTTCAAACACATAAGAGCTTCACTGAAGTTTTATTGCCAACACTGTCGATTATCAAATCCAGATGGGTCTGTCTTTAAAATACATTCCAGTATGACTTCTGGTTTAGTATCTTCTTGAAGACTATGTTGCAGTTAATATTATAGCAAGTTCTAACCTTCAGAAATACCTTAAATGGTAAATACAGTAAGAGTTGCTTTTAATTTGATGGTTGTACCTGAGATGATGAAGTACTTCTGTATAATAGGAATTGGTAATTGGTAATCTAGGAGCCAGACAAAACTTGGATTGTATCATTCTTCCTATGCCTACAGTCCCCCGTCCAAACCCCCCACCACCCCCACCTCCTTTATTTATTACTGTGGTTAGGAGCCTGCAGTCAAGAAAATGAACAAATTACATATAATTGGAAATTCTTAAGGTATATACATTTAAGATATAACAGGTAAGATGAAAAAAGTAATTAAAATTTTAAATAATTAATAATAGAGAACTTATATCATATTTGTTTTAAATCCCAAGCATATTATACAGGCTTTTGATATAAGATATATCTTTGAGACCATAGATCCTCCTGTTACTTTCAAATTCAAATATAATCTAATTAGTATATTTTTTTTCTGGCAAGACACATTAACATTAGATAAATATGGATAATGCCTTTTAAAATCATCTTTATTTTTTAAAGGCAGGGTCTCATTATTTGGCCCTGACTAGCCTGGAACACACTATGTAGACCAGGCTAACCTTGAAATCACAGAGATCCACCTGCTTTTGTTTCCTTAGTGTTAGGAAGAAGACATGTGCCATCATGCCTGACTTTAATGGTTTAATATTTAATAATAATTGTTATTCTTGTTCTTCCTTGTCCTTCTCTACCTTATCATCCTAGGACCCCCCCAAACATCTCTTCCTTAAATAAACTAAGCAAAGGATCTGAAAAGAGAGTAATCAAGAGAAATAAACATGGATAAGAAATACATTTAAAAGTGTTCACAGTCCCAGAAAAACAAATGACGAATGGCATCCTACATCTGTGGATGCTAGTGCCAATTACCTAGTTGCAAGTATTTCTTGTGTATGGCTCCTTGAGCTTTTGGGATCACTCCCTCAAGCAGTTGGGAGTGATGCATATTGGAAACAACAACAACAACAACAACAACAACAACAGAAAGGACTGCATCAAAGAACTGACTGAAACAGTGAACTTCTGTTCAAAACAGTCAACCTCCACATGGAGAATTTTGAGAAAGACAGAACGAGATGAAAAGCATGTTTGGCAAAATACGTGAGCTCTGGTGGAGTGGGGGGGGAAAGGGTGAGGGACATGGTCTCGAGTAGGGGATAAGCGGGTAAGCATCTCTATATATTTTAGATATTAGATGACAGAGATATAATATCTATATTATTACAATTCATAGATATAATGTTAATATCTACTTATCTATATAATATATATCTATATATATATATATAATAAAAAATAAAAAGCAAAAAAAGTGTTCAACATCCTTAGTAATTAGAGGAATGCTAATTAAAATATTTTATGATATTGTCTTATCCAAGTCAGAATAGCTAAGTTCAAGGGAGCAAATGATACCAAATGGTGGTGGGGGCATGAGAAAAAAATGAAACTCTCATTTAGTGTTATGTGGAGTGCAAACTTGTGCAACCAGTAGCATAGAGAACTCTTAAAAAAAACAAACAACAACAAAAAAGAAACCGAACAAAACAACAACAAAACAAACTAATGTATGTTCCAGTTGTATCAATTATTGGTATTAAACCAACAGCTGTGTAATTGGACTTAAGAGTGGTAATTGGGAGGGATCCCATGTGTGGTACTGTACACATGAAAATATACATGTCTGTAGACATAGGAAAAGAATTTCTAAATCAAACAGTAGCTGCACAGGAAATAAGGGCAACAGATGACAAGTGGGGCCTCATCAAACTCAAAAGCTTTTGTACAGCTAAAAAAACAATCAAGAAAGTGAAGAGAAAACCCACAGAGTAGGAGGAAACCTTGACCACTGATATATCTGACAGAGTATTAATATCCAGAATATAAAAATGACTTAAAAAAAAAAAACAAAGAAATAAGAAAACAGAAGACCTACTCAAAAGGTAGACTAAAGAGCTGAACAGACTTCACCAGTAAGGAAGTAAAGATGATTGAGAACCATCTTAAATGTGTCCAACATCATTAATAATTAAGGAAATGCAAATTAAAACCCCACTAAGTTATCATCTCACTCCAATAAGACTGGCTAAGATCAAGAAAACAAAGGACACCAAATGCTGGAGAGGTTTTGGTGCTGGTGGGAATGTAAACTGGTACAACTACTGTGAAAAGCAATGTGAAGAACCCTTAAAAGACTCAAAATGAGCCCACCACCTGACCCAGCCATACCACTCCTGGGTATATATCCACAGGACACATCCTACTTCAAAGATACATGTACAGATATGCTTATTGCAGCTCTCTTCACAATAGCAAATAGCAAGAACCAACCCAAATGCCCCTCAACTGATGACTGGATAACAAAAATGTGATACATCTACATAACTGAGTTCTATGCAGGGATAAAGAAAGATGATGACATCATGAACTAACTTTGCAGGTCAATGGATGAAACTCGAAGCCATTATGCTAAGTGAAGTAACATAGGCCCAGAAAAAAAAAGGGGGGGGGATGGTTTTCCTCATTTGTGGATGCTAACACCAAATCACCAGTTGAAAGGCAAACTGAGCAAATTTATTATTATATTTATTGTATCTGAAAACAACTGTGCTATTATAATTTGAATCTCTCAATGGGCTCTAGAATTGACCTACCACTTATATGCACAAATTGTAATTGCCATATATGGGTGGAAGATATGTATTCATATTCTACAAAAAAGAATATAAAGTTATATTTCTTTTTACCTGCATGCAACTTTACTATTAAAATGTGAATCCCAAGCCTGGTGTGATGGTGCATGCCTTTAATCCTAGCACTTGGGAAGCAGAGGCAGGTGGATCTCTGTGAGTTCAAGGCCAGCCTGGTCTACAGAGTGAGGCCAGCTGGAGCTATAGGGAGACCCTATCTCAAAAACACCAAAAAAAATGTGAATCCCTAAACGTGTTTTGGAATTAACCTATAGTTTATTTTCAGACTTTGTAATTTTAATTTATGTGTATATGTGCATATTTTGGTATAATATAAAATTAAAGGTAACAAGAAAAAGAGAGAAAAATATGTTCAAAGAACTGACCAAAACAGTAAACTTCTGCATTGAAAAGGTTATAAAAGACTGAGAAAAAGATGCAAGACAGGACATGACATGTATGACAGAATCCATGAGCTCTGGCGGGGGGCAAGGGGCACAAGTGTGGGCATGGATGGGGTAATGAGTCTAAATTTGATTAAGAAATGTTGTATGAAATGCGCTCAATAAAAATTAATGTAAAAGAAAATTCACATGTCTGGAGAGTTCATAGATCTTAGGGATAAAACTATTGTTCTTACAGTCTAGACCCAGTTAATTTCTTACTGTATTCTAACAACATATCTTAATATTTACAAAGAAGTGTACCTCTTACTACTCATCAACAAAACTTCCTTTTCAATGGATGGAAACTATTATAAGTTTCCACAATTAGATAAATGCAGAGCATAAGTGTCTGTGAAGTGCTCAGCCCTAAGTGATACATCTATAATGTAAGCCATACACCTAAGATTTAGGAAACATAGTAAAACAGGGAGCAGTAAGTGTTAATGCTTCTCTCCATCCTTGTCAGTGAAGCTTCCTCATGGGACAGATGGTCACTAACCCTGAATTAATGGCAAATGTTAACTCCTGAGAGAAGTGACATCATTCACAAGTCCTTTGCAAACTCAAACCAGACAAATCCTAACCAAGATATGGGAAAGTGTGTAAGTTATGTTAACCTACCCTAGTGAATTTTGGCAAATGAAAGTTGCTAAGAGGGAGAAAGACATTCTTACAGGGATGGAATTCTTGGTTGGCCCAGTGGATGGGTGTACAATAAAGGACATTTGAGGACATAAATCATAGGCCATATAAAAATACATGGATGAGGGGCTGGAGAGATGGTTATGTAGTTAAGAGCATCAACTGCTCTTGCAGAGGACCCGGGTTCGATTCCCAGCACTCACATGGCAGCTGAGAACCATCTTTAACTCCAGTTCCAGGGGAATCTGACGCCCTCTTCTGACCTCTGCAGTGTTGCATGACATGGGTGCAGCAACCTACATTTAGACAGTACACTTATACACATTAAAAATAATAAATAAAGTTTAAAAAGAATACATGGATGAGGCTATGGAAGAGGATCCAAATATCAAATTAAATCGTATGAAAATTGCAATAATCCAAACTTTCAAAAATTGAATTACTTTTTTTTAAGGTAATGATGCTCTATAGGTTAACTAGGCTCCAGTATATAGATGTACACTGATGAACATTAATATATATGACACAGTATATGAAATTGTGCTGGATGCTATAAGGGGGGTTCAAATAAGGAACAGGGTCTAAATATGATCAAAATATATTGTTTGAAATCTTCAACAATGAAAACTATAAAAGAAATTCCATACATAGATGATCAATTAAAATAATAATCACGGAGCTGGAGAGATGGCCTGGCGGTTAAGAGCTCCGACCGCTCTTGCAGAGGACCCGGGTACAATCCCCAGCACCCACATGGCGGCTGAGAACTGTCTGAAACTCCAGTTCTGGGAGAACTCCAGTTCCAGGGGAATCCGACACCATCTTCTGACCTCCGCAGCATTGCACGACACGGGTGCACAAACCTACATGCAGACAGTACACTCATACACATACAAAAATAAATAAAATTAAAAAAATAAAATAATAATCACAGAAACAGGACAGCTTCAATTTCATGAGAATAACAGCTGAACACAGGGCTACTGGAAATGGATCATTTATGTCCAGACTAAAAAAACAGCAAATATCCAATCTACAAGGAGAGTAAGAAAATAGCTACTAATAAGCCAACCAGCCAGTTCAGTGATACCTTTTGCAGTGACTGTTTTTAGTTTCCTGATTGTTCTTTCCTTTTCAAATAGTGATTGAATGCATTTCTTGCCAGGAATGATACTAGGTATTTAGGATTGAGTGACAGATACAAAATGGTATGGTCCAACATGTGGAGCTAATGGCTTCACTGCTGAGAAAATAAATCATTCCCATATGCAAGAAGCTTTAGTGTTAATACCACTCCTTTCTTCTCTCAAGTGAGTACTCATTGTTATTCTCCCTCACTTTTCCCAGAGAAGCCATGATGAATGGGCCCTCACCAAACCCTCACTATGGTGGTGGACTTGTCTTTTGCTTCCATATCTCCAAAATGTAAGAAATTGTGTTTATAATGTCTATATCATCTAGGTTACTCTCTCTTCTGAATTAATCTAAGATGAACAAGCAAAGAATGTTACTGAGAAAGACAATAAAGCTAACATTAACAGCTACCAATGAAGAAGCTGTTTTCAAAAGAAGTAATGGTTAGAAGTGAATGTAAGAAATTTGCATTGCAAGAACTCATCTTTGAAACTCAGGTGAAAAGTTGGAAGGCCTTCAATGTATGTGTAGATTGCTTACAATATGGGATCAGAATGTTTTGAAAATATGAAGAGTCAAGGGCATTCTACTGACATTTAAGACAAATGTAAAATATATTTTTGCAATTATATTTTAATAACAATTATAGTTAAGATACTAGTAGCTCTTTTCATTGCTATGACAAAATATCCATGACAACACAACTTAAATAGGATTGTTTTAGCTCATGGTTCAAGGAAAATTCCATTATGTTTGGGAATTCATGTCAGTAAGTTGAGGAGGTTGTCAGTCATAGGGTATTCACAGTTAGAAAGAGAAGAGGGAGCTATGAATCTTCAGGCTCAGCAACGAGTTTCCTTTTTATGCAGTCTGGATCCCTTTCTTAGTGACTTATGGTCAATTTTACAGAAAGTTCCATGAACTGCTGAAAAAGTATGCATATTCCTTACATATTTGGTAAAATGTTCTGTATACATCTATTGAATGATACTGTGGTGTTCTTCAGTGTCTTCCACAGAAGAAAATAGTATTTGTGTTTTCTTGGTACATTGTTCATTTTATTAGTATATAGTGGTCTAATTTATGTCTTCCACCTAGTCAGACCCAGTTGGGACCCATGTCCAACATTGCTGAGAAGCAAGTTCAGATGACTCATCTAAAGAGCCCATTGATTACATCACTGTGAAAGTCATAGGCTACCCAGATATAGACTTTAAATGGAATTAGAAAGACAGAAGTCATGGATTTATGGTATTTAAATGTTTCTTGGCTTTTATTAGCACATCACCTAAATTGTTGCTATTCTGTTGGTTTTTCAATAATGAATCACACTAGGACTCTGGTGCTTGACTCAGGTACTGCAGTCGGGTTGTGTATTCCGACTCAGGTTCCAGACCTGATAGGAACACTTGGAGCAGCCCAACATGGCTTCAGGCAGGTAAAAGCTTAAGGCAGAGTGACTTTTGTGGTGCTGGACAATTGATTTTCTGGTCTGTGGTGGAGGGCCTGGTGGCTGGCGGGGGCTAGATTGGAGTCCTAAACCCGGTGGGTTGCCCTTCACCCCTTGCAGCCAGAAGGGGTCCTGAGCTTGGGTCTGACTCTGGTGCCTGACCCAGGTACCGCAGTCAGGTCGTGTGTTCCGACTCAGGTTCTGGACCTGATAGGAACACTTGGAGCAGCCCAACATGGCTCCAGGCAGGTAAAAGCTTAGGGCAGAGTGACTTTTGTGGTGCAGGATAATTGGTTTTCTGGTCTGTGGCAGAGGGCCTGGTGGCTGGCGGGGGCTAGATTGGAGCCCTAAGCCCGGCGGGTTGCCCTTCCCCCCTCGCAGCCAGAAGGGGTCCTGAGCTTGGGTCTGACTCTGATGTCTGACTCAGGTGCTAGGGCATGGGCAAAGCCAAGCATCCCCCCCCTGCCAACAATTGGAATTGAGGAAGAGAGAGTATCCAGTGGATTGGATTAGGAGAACTCTCAGAACAGGAAAGGAGCAGTGACTTAGACTTCCAATATCCAATCTATAAACAAAAGTGAAAGCCTGAAAACCTAGACAAGTCAACACTCCATAAACAAGGAGGGGGAGAGGAAGAAAAAAAAAAGCATAAGAAGGAAGTAAGGTAAGCAAAACAAAACAAGCTTTCAGCCTTCAACACACTGAAAAGGCATTTGTGATTTGAATCACAAAACGGAAATCCACATGCCAGGGACACGACGAAGGGACAACATGGGAAAGGTGCAGGATAATTCCACACCAAGCTCTACCAACCCTGTAGGAGATAGGTACAATGGGATCCCCCTGGAGGTGACCCCAGAAACAGACCTTAGA